>BSBM01000338.1:23222500-23487500 GCA_027924585.1 Larix kaempferi
GATGTGGAGAGAAGAGAAGAAACAAACTGAAGCCCGGAACAACGATCCCGAACAACTGCAAGAACTAAAAGTACATAACCTCAATAATGGATGAGGAATCATCTGATCATATGGACGAGGTGGGCATACCCATGCTCGTATCAGGATATAACATACCAATAACAATGGGGTCCAAAAAATGGGGACCTGACATATACATGACCTCAAAAACTGAATGAGGAATAATCTCAATATATGGACGAGGCGGGCATACCCATGCTCGTATCAAGATACATAAATAGAACTGTGAGGCCCGACAAGGGGGACCTGTAAGATACATGACCACTGTGTACATCATAAGAGTCCAGAGGGGACACAAAGCTGGGACATACTGCTGAGCGGATCATGTGTGAACTTCAGAACTGGTGCACTGGAATCTCAACAGTGCTGCTGAATGTGGTACCAAAGGAACTGATGGGCTGCTGGATCATAGTGACTGGGAGCAACAACCTCGATGGTACACGAAACTGGGATAAACCTGGGTACTCAAGGAAGCATATAGCTGGATGGATTCCGAATACAATCGCCAACGCAGCCCGGACATCCACGGGAACATATAACTGGTCGTTCCGAAGTGACTCACCAATGTGCTAGAGTCGGGGGAAATCCGGGGTCTTCGACTAAAAACTGATGGGATATAATCCTACGCGATCCTCAACGATGCGATCAAGGTGCTGAAGTCGAGCATGTGAGGAACAACCACTCGGAGAGGCAATGATGACTCCTCTTAGAATGATCCGTAGGCACTTACCACAGATGGTGATAAGTCCAAGGCGTAGGGACCTCTGGGCCTATCCTCTGGAATAGAGGAGCTGTCGTCGACAGAGGGAGACCTGCAACTATCAAGGCAATGATGTTTCCTTGACAGGAGCGCGAGGTACATGACCGAAATGTAATAGTACTGATGGCAGGACTGACAAACTATGGAGGGACAACTGGGCAAGTAGAGTGGGTGGACTCAAACTTCCTTTGTTCAGAGTATGATAATGGGAATGATCTGGCAGCATATGAAACTGACTGAGGGGAAAGGGATCATAGCTGTAATGGATCTGGGAGGATAACTGGCTGAGGGAGACTCAAGCTGTGGTAAAATGGCAGGAGACTGCAGAATACTCTGAACAAAGGTGACCTGATTGGGGGTGCTGCCGAGATGATTGATCAAAGTGCCAGGAGGCACGGGAGGGGACTTCTTCATGGGTTAAGGAACTAGAAGAAGTGTGTGTAAAATGATACTGTCGTGTGGATTTTACGAGCCCAGGACAGTTCATGCTTGTGGTTGCTTTCAATTTTAAGGAGTCTGAAAGCGATAAGAAGACTCTGAAGTAATGGAATGGTACTGTCGGGTGGATTTTACGAGCCCAGGACAGTTCATGCTCGTGGTTGCTTTCAATTTTAGAGAGTCTGAAATCAAGTAAGAAGACTCCAGGGGGTTGCTTTTTCGTAGATTTAGTCTCCAAGGCCCAAAGAAGCATAAAAGGATGCAATGAAGAACTCTTCTAGCCGGTGTGACTAGAGTATTCCTTTTTCGTAATTAGTCTACCAGGTCCGGAAAAGGGTTAAACTTATACCAGATAGACGCCCTTTCAGGTACTTTAACGAGCATGAAAGGAAGCAAGATTGCTCGGCGATCTTTTCATTCTTTTAGGAGTCAGAAAAGAGCTTAACGGAAACTCCCTAAGTGCCTTTTTCGTAAAGGACTTGTCCGGCCCGAAAAAGGGATAAAATTATACCGAACAAAAGGAATGGCCAGGCAAGGAGGAAGTGTTCGATCAAGGATCAATAATGGTGACCAAGAACGAGGGTAGGGGGGAACACTGGTGGGCCTCCTTGCGGGGTAGATGAAATGGTGGCAAAATAATGAAACATTTGCAGTATGACAGGAGTGAATGGCTCATGTGCAAAAGTGGAACAATCCGATGGCGACCGATGTGGCGCGCAAACCGAGGCAGCAAGGTGTCGAGACACAATGTTGAAAATGTACCAAGTGAGAGCGAGAAATGATCTCAAGCATCATCACGAGCTCGGAAAAATGAATCCGACGATATAAAGGATGTCAAAAACGGGTAACGGCCGATGTGGCACGCAAACCGAGGTGACTAGTGGCGTCTGAAAAAATACCCGAAAAATCGGGGGGTGAGAGCGAGAAATGATCTCAAGCATCATCACCAGCTCGAAAAAATGAATCCGATGATATAAAGTATATCAAAAACAGGCTACGGCCGATGTGGCACGCAAACCGGGGTGACAAGGTGTCGGGACACAATGTTGATATTGGTCCTGGTGAGAGCGAGAAATGATCTCAAGCATCATCACAGGCACGGAAATATGAATCCGACGGTGCAAATGGTGCAAAAAATGGAGGTCATAATACTAGGTGTATCATGATGGCTCGTGGGGGCAGAATACTAGGTGGATCAAATCAAATCAAATCTACAAGTGACATGTGACCTCAAAAATGGTTGAGATCACGCATGTGAAAAAGTGAGCAGGGTTAGTGGCCTGCCCCCATGCTATGTGCATGGGGTTTGTGATTGTGGATCACATATGTGTTGGTGTGAACAATGGGTTCATTGACGTGCTGAGATAGATGTGATGGGGTAGGGTCAAAATGATTGATCGTGCCCCCTATCCCATGGTCGAGGTGATCTAGTATGCCCCTTGACTCAGAAGTGTCAAGGTGGTGCTCTATGATAGCAGGGTCAAGACCAGGCATCTCGGTATAGGACCAGGCAAAGACATCACGGAATTCTCTGAAAAGGTTTATGTAGTCCTCAATCTCTTGTTTACTGCAGAATGCTCCTAAAGTGATGAGTGCAGGGGCACGTCCTGGGGCAGCGATATCAACTTGGATGACAGGTGAGATGTTGGCCATATTACCTTCCTCGAAGGCGTCAGGAGCAGGAATAGGGTCCTTGAACCAGTCAACCTTGGTAGGGAGGAAGTCTTTGGATTCAACTGTGAATTGGTTAGCTGTGCTAGAGGAGGATTCTTCTGGGATGAAATAGGAACGATGATGCATATCATCCCAGGTATAATCCGGGGCAGTAAGGGCCTCAAGAATCTCCTCATCGGTACGGAAATTTTGCGTCGTCAAATCGGTTGACGAGGGGGGAGTGGTGGAAGAAATCATATAGATGGTTTAATCTCTCCAGAAGGTGAAGAGTCTGGGGGGTAGATCTCCTCAATGGTAGGTGGTGCCGTCTCAAGATCCAGATTGTTCATCTCATAGAGAGCTGCTCTGTAATCCGGGAGATCAGGACAATGATGGGAGTAATGCCCGTAAACACCGCATATGGCGCAGGAGTGGTTGGTACGTAGGGACTTATCTTTAGGCTTGGGAGTAGGGTTGAGTTCGACAGTTGGGATGTTAGGGTCATCGTCGAGCATCTGCATGTGCTTCTGTAATGCTGGTAACTGTGGGCATTGGTGGGTTGCATGGCCTAACTCGTCGCACAGCGAGCATTTGGGAGGAGCACGAAATGTTGGAGGGTTTTTGACTGTCTTGGGAGGTGGGACAGCAGTGTAAGGTTGTGGACCTCTGCCCCCATTGGGTTTGGGAGGAGGAGTGGGAATCGTGGAGGACGAAGGGGTAGAGACACCGGGGGGTGCCTGAGTGGTAGTAGCCAAAACTGTAGCTAGGGTTTTACCCCTAGCTTGTGCAAATGAGCACCTACTAAGGAGAATGGACTCCTTAGTAGCAGTTCAGTAAATGTAAATAACTAAGCTAAAACAAAGATAAAAGCTACTTTAGATATTGTGCATAAAACATAAACAAAAGATATAAAGAATGGCTTTTTGTATTGATATTACCTTCAATGTGAAGGTTTGATGAAGCCCTTTGCAGTGTCCAAGAGGATGCTCCAAGCTTCAATATGCTCCTTCTCCTTCTCCAATGATGGGAATGGGCCAAAAGTGGCTCTCAAGGTGAAAATAGTTCAATGGTGAACTAGGGTTTCGAGAGAGATTTTGGGAGAGTAAGGGTGCTTGTGATTGTGGATATGGAATAAGGGATCTCCATCACCTATTTATAGTTTTTTGGTGGTGGAGTGCTGACCCATGGTTTTAGGAAACACATGGTTTAGGGCAGCTGTATAGGGTTTTTTCCTCCTTTTCCTCATTATTTTATATTTTTTATTCCCTTTTAGGGGATTTTTGCTATTTTTGGAGGAAAAGGGGGTTTTTTAGCCTTTTTTAGGCTATTTTGAGGGTTTTGTGGCCTTTTGGAGGCATTTTAGGCCTTTTGGAGGCTTTTTAGTGGGATTTTTTTGGGTTTTTAAGGGAAATATGGTAGGAAAATGGACAAATGAGCCATATAATGTGGTAGATGAGGTAGTGAACACTTTTTGGGTGTTAACACATGGCAAAACCTCGAAAGAGCATCTCAGGATGTTACGGGTACACAACTCCGACCTGAAATCTCCCAGGGCCCAAATTACATGCCATAGGACAAAACCTTGCAAGAGCATCTCAGGATGTTACGGGTACACAACTCCGACCTGAAATCTCCCAGGGCACAAATTACATGTCCTCCTAGAGCAATGTCTCGAAAGAGCATCCCAGGCTGTTACGGGTACACAACTCCGACCTATAGGATCTCCCAGACATGCTCATCTGCACAACCTGATCCACGGCCACAGAGTATCAACCTGATACTCACCATACATCATCCTGATGTACTCATGATCGTCCTGATCATCATCACTGCAACGTCCTGCTGCATGTCATCTGGAGCAACATCCTGAAGCTCATCATCCATGATCATCTTGATCATCACTGCAACATCCTGCTGCATCCACCTGATCATCAATGCATATACCTGATGCATACCAAGTATCTACCTGATACATATCATCATACATGATCCTCCTGATCATACAATGTATCCACCTGATACATGATACATATCACCATACATGATCCACCTGATCATACAATGTATCCACCTGATACATATACAGATACATGGTCCAAGCATCCAACATGATGCATATACAAAATACATACACATGATCCAACTGATCATATCCAGCATCCAACATGATGCATACATACATAAATGATCCAACTGATCATATCCAGCATCCAACATGATGCATACATACATAAATGATCCAACTGATCATATCCAGCATCCAACATGATGCATACATACATAAATGATCCAACTGATCATATCAAGCAGAAACCAGAACATCATCCTGATGCTCATCATCCAGCGCTTACATCCACAGCCATGTGAAGGATCCTCCTTCCAACATGCTTGGAATGGCTTCAGCAAATGTGTCCATCACTTCTTCCTCGAAGTGTCCTCGATCTGAAGAACACCAAGCCTCTCTCTGAAGTACTTGAACTTCACCCTGGCTAGTGGCTTCGTCAGCACATCTGCAATCTGCTCATCCGTTGCAACATATAGGAGCTTCACAGCTCCTCTCTGCACCATATCCCTGATATAGTGATATTTGATCTCTATGTGTTTCGACCTGTCATGAAACACTGGGTTCTCGGACAGCTTCACATAACTCTGGTTATCACAGAAGATACCAGTAGCCTCCAACGGGAGATCAAATAACTCAGACAGTAGCTTCCGTCGCCATACTGCCTCACAACTAGCTGAACAGGCTGCAACATACTCTGCCTCAGCTGTACTCAGTGCTACGCAGGACTGCTTCCTGCTAAACCAAGAGATCACACCTGATCCCATACTGAAGCAACACCCAGATGTGCTCTTCCTATCTGCAGCATTTCCAGCCCAATCTGAATCAACATAACCCTGTAGGTTAAACTTTTGATTCGCTTCATACTTGAGCCCATAATCCACTGTACCCTTCAGGTACCTCAGAACATGCTTTACAGCAACCAGGTGAACACTCCTCGGATCCGTCAGGAACTGGCTCAATGTGTTCACAGCAAAGCAAATGTCTGGTCTCGTGTTCGTCAGGTACATCAAGGATCCAATCATCTGACGATACATAGAGACATCAACTGGCTCAGATGAAGCATCACATAGAAGCTTCAGATTCGATGCCATCGGTGTGGCCATGGCCTTGCAATCCATCATCCTGAATCTCTTCAGGATATCTACTGTGTACTTCCCTTGACCAAGGAAGATCTCACCTGCATTCTGCCACACCTCCATACCTAGGAAATAGTGCATCATTCCCAAATATTTCATATCGAATTCAGCTGCAAGCTTCCTCTTAGTATCTGCAATCAGTCTGTCATCTCCTGTCACAAATAGGTCATCCACATACAAGAGTAGAATCACTGGATTCCCTTCCTCAACCTTGTAGTAAAGATTGGAATCTTCTTTACTCTTGGTAAAGCCCAAGCTAGATAGAAAACTGTCCATCCTACCATACTAGGTTCTGGGAGCTTGCTTCAAGCCATACAAGGCTTTCTTCAATCTGCATACATATGATTCCCTGTCATGTATTTCAAAACCGAGTGGCTGTTCCACATATACTTCCTCTTCTACTACACCATTCAGGAAAGTAGTCGTAACATCCAGTTGGTGTATTTTCCATTTCATTGCTGCAGCCAGAGCAAGTACTGTTCTGATGGAAGTATACCTGGGTACAGGTGCAAAGGTTTCTTCATAATCTATTCCTTCTTTCTGAGAGAAACCACGAGCTACGAATCTTGCTTTGTATTTTTCTACACTGCCATCTGCAACATGCTTGATTTTGTATATCCACTTGGAAGTCACAACAGACTTCTCTTTAGGTCTTGGGACAACATCCCAAACATCATTCTTCATTATTGATTGGTATTCCTCAACCATAGCATCCTTCCATTCTTTCTTTTCTGTTGCCTCTTCATAACTGGAAGGCTCTTTGTTCATAATGTCACAGAGTAAAGCAACATAACTGGTGTGTGATCTGGTTCTCTTCTTTGCTATGTGTTCTTCTTCTGGAATGCCAAATCTTTCTGCATCATGAATGAGCTCTCTATCCCATACAGGTTTCCTTTTGTGAGAGTTATTCTCACGGGGTGGATCTACAGGTTCTTGTGGATCTTCAAACTCACAAACAGTTTCTGGAACTGCTTCAGTCATGGTAGTATCCTGAAATCTTGTTTCCTTAGGTTCTTCATAAGCTTCAGTAGGTGCCTTCCTTGATTTGATGAATGCTGAGTTTTCATCAAATGTTACATCCCTGCTGACATCAATCTTCTTGAACCCTGGAAAGTATATTCTGTAAGCCTTCGAGCTTTCACTGTAACCCACAAAGATACCCTTCTTTCCTGAAGGATCTAGTTTAGTCCTCTTTTCCTTTGGGACATGAGTGTATACTGGACAACCAAATATTCTAAGATGACTGACTTCAGGTTTCTTACCAGAAAAGACCTCTTCTGGTGTCTTGTTGTCCAATATCTTGTGGGGTGTTCTGTTCTGCACATATACAACTGTTCTAGCTGCTTCTGCCCATAGATGCATAGGAAGATCTTGGTCATGCAACATTGCCCTTGCTGCTTCCATGATAGTTCTGTTCTTCCTTTCTGCAACTCCATTTTGTTGAGGATTATAAGGAGCAGTCAACTCCCTCTTAATCCCTGAATCACTGCAAAGCTTCTTGAAGTCATTTGAGGTGAATTCTCCACCATTGTCGGATCTGAATGTTTTGATCTTCTTGTCAGTTTGATTCTCCATCAAGGTTTTGAATTCCTTGAATTTATCAAGCACCTCATCTTTTCCTTTCAAGAAGTATACCCAAGTCTTCCTGGAGAAGTCATCAATAAATGATACATAGTAAACATACCCACTCAGGGAACTGGATGACATAGGGCCACATACATCTGAGTGGATGATTTCCAGGATGTCTTTTGCTTTGCTTTCACTGCTTGGGAAAGCCTTCTTAATGTTCTTACCTTTTGCACATCCTTTGCAAACACCTTCATGTTTGGTCTTGATTTCAGGAAGACCATCTACTGCCTTACTTGGAATTGGAAGTGCTCTATAGTGCATGTGAGCAAGTCTTCTATGCCAAAGTTCACTTGGCTCCATGGATTCATGCACCATGGCATGTTCAGGTTGTCCCTTCAATTTATACAAGCCTCCCTCTTGCTCTCCAATTACTACTGCATCATCTATGGTCTTTCCCTTTGGCCACATTAGGACTTGGCCATCCACAAATGCAACCCTCATACCTTTTGCATCCAATGCAGAGATGGAGAGTAAGTTCTTCTTGAGCCCAGGTACATAAAGTACTTCTTTCATCTTCAATGATTTTCCAAAATCTAGGTTGTAGGAGGCTTCACCACTTCCTTTGATTGGGTATTGATAATCATCCCCAAGTTTCATCTTATGAGGTGATTCATGTTCAGATAGGTTCACAAAGGATTCTTTAAACCCAGTCATGTGTTTGGAAGCCCCACTATCAATCAACCAATCATTACATCCATGGGAGATGGTACCTGTAAAAGCAGAAATTAGAACATATTCTTCTTCACTTGATGAGTCATCATCACTACTACTTTCTGCCCTAGCCTTCTTCTTTGGAGGTTCATCATCTTCGGCAGCATGAGCATGAAACCTTCTTTTGCTGCCCTTCTTCTTTTTACTTGAGTTGTTGTTATTATCCCTTTTGTTCTTGGGACAATTTGAAGCAAAGTGACCCTTCTCATTGCATGTGAAGCATCTTAGGTCCTTCTTACTCTTTTGATGGAATCTTTTGTGATGAGAGTGATCCTTCTTGGTTTTGCTTCTTTTGGTGTGAGCTGCAAGAGCTTGATATTCTCCTCCCATCTTTTCATCACGAGCTATAAGTCTAGCTTCTTCTTGAGAGCATTCTTCCCTCAATCTGTTGAAGGAGATCAATTTCTTCCTTGCACAAATTCCTTGAATAAAGGAATCCCATGACCTGGGTAGGCCATTTAGAGTGGTCATCACCACTTCACCATTCTCCACCATTTCATCTACTGCTTCTAATTGTTCCTTGATCTGGGAGACGCTTGAAAAGTAAGATTGAATGGTTTCTCCATTCTGAAACTTCACTGCTTTCAATTGGTTCCGTAGGGTCATCTTCCGATTTATGTTCTTTCCTTCAAATAGCTTTGTCAAAGATTCAAACATCTCTTTGGGTGTCTTAAGAGAAGACAAATGAGGTATGAGATGGTCTTTAATAGAATCAGCAATGATTCTCTTTGCCTTGACCAAGTTCTTCTTGTGCAATGCCTTGGCTTCTTCATCCTCTGGGATATGGATGTCTTCTTTCACATATGAGTCCAACTCATTCTCTTCCAGGATTAACCCAATCCTATACTTCCAGGCTCGGAAGTTATCAGCCCCTTCAAGCTTATCCTCAAGCTTGGTGTGGAGAGACTTCGTCTAAGAGTACTTCAAATGGAAATAGAAAGGATTTAGGACTTACCACTTGAAGTGCTGAAAACTGGATCTGGTCTTGGATTAGGGTTTGTCAGAGAAACCCTAAAAATTCAAAATGTGAATTTCAAAATTCCGGAAGGATAGAAAGATGCGCCTTGAAGAGCTGATCAGCCTAGTACATTCAAAATTTGAGATCAGCAAAGTCTTGCCCTTCAAAATTGCCCTTTTGTCCTCTCAGGTTCACTGGGGAGAGCCCTGAATTAGGGTTTGAGTTTCTCGGAGATTTACTCAGCCAAAAATCTCGATCCAAAGCTCTAACCTTCAATTTTTGCAAGGAGCTTCCAACTGTGCCTTCAGTTTTCAGAAATTCCTATTTTTGTGGAAACCCTAATTTTTAGGGCCAAATCTGAAAATGCTCAGAACTGAATTCTGATTGGACAGATAGATGCGCCTTGATGAGTAGATCCAATCTACTATACTGAATTTCAAAAATCTGTGGAGAGAAACCCAATAAACAAGGAATACAAGCTTCCGTCACTGCAAAATGTCTTCTTCTCAGGTTAGCTCTGATACCATGTTAAATTTTTAGTATTAAATCACAATACTATAGGATCTTTGCTGAGAGAATAACATATACAGTATATCAATGCATGACAATCATAATATGACAAGCATCACAAGCATCACAAGAATCAAAAGCATAGAGACAAGAGACACAGAGTTTCCGTGGGAAAAACCCTAAGGTGAAAAACCCCACAACTTCCTCAGAGATAGAGAGAGCAATGGCTCAACCAAAATACAACCAAATAACACTGAGATAGTTTCCTAGCAGATGATCCTCCTCCTCCTCACTAGTGCGCCACTTTTCAGAGAGAGAGATAGTTACTTTTCCGAGTGAGTAAAATAGAGATCTCCTATCTCTATTTATACTCACCTTTTTGCCCAGTGACCTACTAGGGCCGACTTGTCTACTTAGATACATCCACATTATATTATATATTAATTAGGGCCGACCCCATAAGGTGATCTAATAACCCATCGGCAAGTACACACACTTGCGACACTTGTCAATCCACATGACGACACTTCCTTATAGAGGAATAACACATCTCTTATAAGGGTACAATAAATATATATATAATACACAGATGAAATACATTCCGAAGTTACATATACATCAACACTTTACAGAGAAGAATTTCAGCCATCTTAAGTTGCTGCTTGGAGTGGCTAAGCATGAGGTGAAGGATGCTTGAATATTAGGGTTCACGTTTTGTTCTTGTACATTCTGAGGGAGGGTTTTGTCCCATGAGGTTTTCCTTGTTTCCTTGTTTTTTGGTCAACGATATGTAAAGGGTGACCAAGCCTTTGTTGCTGGTCCCTAAGTTTTCTGATATTTTTTTCAGATACAATCAGGCTCAAGGGAGGGTGTTAGAGCATCAAAACCCATACTCATACTTAGGAAATAATATTTATGCATTTTTATTACTTTCCTAGGTGGTTTTATTATGTTATTGACCACTATTTTCCTTCCTAGGGCCACCACTTCCCATCCTTATGCACTTGATTGATTTCATTATCATCCTGCCTACTTTTCTCGCTATCCAGAGTGGAAAGGGCACATATCCTGCTTTTTCACTGCTTTTACAGCTTTTTCCTACTCTTGGATGGATAAGACTAAAGCTAGGCACTTTAATGATTTTGGCAGTTGCTAGTTTTTGTAGCCAACACACCTTGCCTCTTTTTCACTCCAAAAGCCATCATCTTTTTCTAAATTCATCCTACTTCACATTCCAAAATGTTTTTAGCCAATTCGTGAGCATCATGAGTGAGTTGGAGATAGATGTTTCTATCTTGGGGATTTTAGCTAGTTTAGTAACCTTGCTTTTTGTGACCAATTCGAATACCTCCAAATCTATTCAAATTTCTAATGTAACTTGTTACTAAGAAAAACTTCCTATGGCTCAAGGAAGACCACAATAGATAGATGACTACCAAAAATCAACTCAATTCCCAATGCAATGCTATTATAAATGTAAATGCTAAGATGTGGAGTAAATAACCAATCTTCAACCGGATGTTCGAAGTAGATCCCCGTTGAGCTTCCAAATCTCTACACTTGAACATGCAACTTTGTCTCAACAACAAATACAAGCAAGTGCATATAATATATGAAATATATTAGCATAAACAATAGCATGGTCCATGATATAATAAGCAAATGTAACCCAATGTGATTAAACAAACATTTACAAGATCAATTGGACGAGAAAATGAGTATTTCTATTAATGAAAACAAAAAGTACATGATGCAACCTCTTGTCGACAACTCATCTGAACCAAGAACAAGGTCCCTCCACTTGTGCCTCCACCACTTCCATCCCCCATGCAATGGAAAACTCAAACTATGAAGGAGTTTGGTAGGTGAACATAAGAGGTTCACAACAAAAAGGGTTAATGGATGTAGACTCAAGTTGTGGAAAAAATCCAATAGAGTTTCTATGCCCTCCCTTTCCTCCTCTTCCATGTTCCATAAGAGCTCAATATATAACCCTCCAAAGGTAGGTGAAAGGTTGAATTAAGTCATTTATGGGGTACATGGAGGGCCAAAGGTCACCCTAAGACTGCTTTTCGGAGTGAAAAGTGAATTTATATTGTTTTTTACCATTTAACTTGATGTACGTGGGCTATATTGGTACAGCCTACGTATACACTAGGTATAGTGGAACAACTAGCGTACAGGAACAAAAATAGGGAACAATGGGTTCTTGGAGGAAAAAATATGGATCTGATTCAATAAAATGAATACTGAAGGTCAATGAGTGTTGATGCTCACAAGGTGGAAAAATACACTGTAATAGATGCCCCCTAATGTGTGAGGTCATAGAAGGTACTGCAATGACCGAAATACATTATAAATCTCAGAAGTGGACTGATGGAGACATAAATGGAAGGAGTATCCCACTCATCATAATACAATGATATCTCTGAATAGGGAATATATAGTGAATACATGTCATAGGAGATCATATCCATGACCCATATACAGTAAGATACGGTCTCCTGCTGAAAAGAAAACCACTGGTGCAAATTGAAGGTACAAACTGCTAATGTATGTGAACGACATCTCAAAAGTACAATCAACGATCATGAGTAGCATATTGAATGCTCATTAGAGGAAATTTCAATTTAAAACGGGCCTTCCAAAAATAATACAAATTCCATCTCATCATGTATTAACCAACCAAAATGCTTTAAAATTAAAAAAGGGAGCACCTAAAAAAATTGGAGGGAAAAAATAAAAACTACTTTTCTGGATCGTATTTTCAACTTATCTCCTTGTAGGTTTAATCAAATTTCAAGCAGCAGGACTCATTGGATGCATAATTAAAATATTCATCCAACGAGTACCCATGTTGCATACCTTTAACAACATCCACACCATGAAAAATAAAAAATACATTAAAAAACGTGTTTTCTCTCACTAGAAACACGTTTTTTTTTATGTATTTTCATTTTTTCATGGTGTGGATGTTGTTAAAAGTATGCAACATGGGTACTCATTGGATGCATAATTTAATTATGCATCCGACGAGTCCTCTCGCTTGAAATTTGAGTAAATCTATAAGAAGATAAGTTGATACGATCTAAAAAAAGTAGTTTTTTTACTCTCTCTCTACACAAATCACCAACGGTGCATGCCCTATCAAGCGAATAAACGTGCTGATGTTGAACTTGATGTGGCATCGTCTGATTACTAGTCATTGATGTATACCGTTAACAGACATGATATAACCCACCAATAATGAAAATGGGCATCAAGGCACAAAGTACATTCATCAAAGTGTGAATAAATGTGTTGAGGTCGAACACTATGATGAATCCATCGATCGGGGGACATTGATGTATTCCCAAAACTGTCGATGGTGAGAGAACCTACCACTAATGACAGTAAGCCTCAAGGTACTCACCGGACTCTAAGTCTCAATTCCAGAATAAATGGGTTGAAGTCGACGAACTGAAACTCGCTGGAAGGAGGGCATTAATGCATCCCCCATCAACCAGCACGAGGTAACAGCTACGCTGAAAGATTTGGAAGAACTCGGACGAACAGATAGGACTAACTCAAAAGGGATGGCCAACATGTAATAGTCAAGAGATATGAGGAGTGGCCGACTCTAGTTTTAGGACTTCCTTTTACCAAGAGCATGAGCAGATGGATAGACTCTAGAAACATTGACTCAAGAACCACATAACAACGACACTTCGACACGGGAGGCATCGACAAAGAGCTCCATAATGTATGGAAGCTTAACCAATAGGTGGAGTAATGTTTGAGAATACAAGTACAACTCCTAAGGTCCTACTATAGTCCCGACTCATAATGAATGGAGTGGAGTGAATGCTTTGTTCAAAGGCGACACGACAGCTGCCAACAAGAAGTAGTAAATATTTTCCCGATCGGCTTTTTCAGTTATTTGATTTTTTTTGTCTTTTTCATATTATGAAAGCTTAAAAAAGATTAAAATTGCTTATAGTACAAAAGGTGCGGCAACGAGTGTCAAATGGAAAGAAAACTAGTCCCAAGCAGTGGAACATACCTATGATCAATGCAAGGAAGCATGTGCAAGATGTGGAAACTCGGGGGGGTGTTCCCTCACGGTAAAGGGTCATCAAATTGTGAAAGGAAAAGAAAATCTCTGCTTGGCTTGAAAGGGAAAGTGCTTAGGCACATGGATAATAATTGAGTAAGTGAGAGCCGACACAAGGCTCAAGCGACAAAAAGGATGATGCAATGCAATCACAACTTGACATAAATGGGGGAATCCTTATGGGAGATGGCTAGAATAAGACAAAGTAGAGTATGAGTCTTCATCACAAAGTCATGTCGTGACTACAAAGGACTCCCAATCCTAAGGAGAAACAACGACATGGGCGCTAAAAGACATAAAAAGGGGCACCCATGGTCGGACAAGCCTTACCGCTAAATAATGACACTTCTATAACAATGTGAAGGTTCTGTGTCAGTTAAAAAGTGGGGTCGCACCTAGGGTTAATGAACATGGTCATTAGGTCAAATGCAAAATGCAGGTGAAAATGACATCTAACCTATATGATGGGTGTACAATATACCTTCCGAAGGCGCGAAACGGTAAAAAATCCACTCTCATAAGAAAAATTTGTTCAAAATGGTACTGCAAGACGACATATTAGTCCAAAATAGCTCAAAACGACAAAACTATAGGAAAGTGGGTTTTAAAAAACTATAAATAGTAAAAGAGACCGACTGTGTATGACTGGTGCACACCGTTGCTGGTTACTATGAAGAGCTTGCTAATGGAGTGCAAGCTTGGGAGAGAAAAGAACTTCGGTTTTGGCAGCATACTCTAAAGTTTCTTCTTTGAGAGAGTATCAGGCTTGAGTCCGAGGGTTGAAGTCCCTCCACACGGTCTCTGAGATCCCGCCCAAACCCCGTGGGCAGAGGTACTAACGCGATAGGGTTGTGGCACGACAGGTCATCGTCATCTATGACTATCCATACGAGGGTATAGACTTTAGTGGAGATAGAGACATGTCGCTCCCACTAGGGGCCATGTTCGGAGACATAGGTATGACTACTCTTTTTAAGTTTTGTGTATTTTATTTTTTTTGGATTTTTTAATATAAGTGAAATGCAAAAATCGTTTTGGTGTGATATAATATATTGAAGTTTGACTGTTTGCTCGCAGATCGGGGTACGCGAAGATCTCAAGGATTCCCACAACAATTCCACATAGGCAGGGGAGGCAATAACGTAGGTGCGGCGGCATAGTGCACATTGGAGAAGGTATAGGTTAACGTCTCTCGTATGACTGCTTGGGTACCATTGATAGAGGTAGAGCATCTCTCGAAGGAGATGAAGCGACATGTGGTCGGGGTACCGGGTGTATGGGTGTGGTTGCTATGACATATAGCCAATTCCATACACTATTATGGTCAGACTCATCCCGCCGAGGTAGCAAGACCTCCCCGCAGGGCTTAGATGCCATGGGGTCTCACTATTTTTGTATCAGATTCTATATTTTTGAGAGCTACGGGCTCCAGTTTTGTATCATGACACCACATTTTGGACATATTATTAATGAAAAACTATGATTATTCGGTTCTACAATTGTGTATGTACAAATGTATGGATGAATGTTATTTGTATTCTTCCTTTATTGATGTGACAAATGCCAATCTAGGACATAATTAGCATATGCATCACGTACATGATTAAAACGCCTTGGAACATGAATGTATGTAATAAAAACAAATTGATTCTCCAAGAGTCTTACCCTCAAGAAACTCCGTAGTAACGTAGGATCCCTCACATGGTACTGGCCGTTCAATTGAGACACAACCAATTGCGAATCTAGGAGGACCTCTAAAGACTGGATACCATGTGAAATGGCATCACGAAGTAGCTCAATGATGACACTGTACTCAACCACATTGTTGGATGTAGGACCGAGAAAAGAACCCCCCGAAGACACAATCTGATGGTCGGGCGAGTAAATAACCCACGCAACAGAAGCTAGTCTCTGCGTATGATGACTAGCTCCATCCGCGAATCCTAAGAACACTGGAGATTCCACTAACATTTTTCAACCAAACAAAAGCGAATTAACAGAGCCGAACAATCAAAAGAAATCTAAACTATGTACAAAAACAACTATACAACAGTATACAAAAGTATCATATCGAGCTAGAAGCTCAAGCATAAAACCGCTTTAGGTAGAGCCCATTTCTAGGCTCCTTCAATGCAATCCCCTCATAGTCTTCCAAATCGTAGGCTCCTTTCTCAAGGACACGACTCACAATGTAAGGACCGTGCCACATGGGGTTAAACTTGCATGCCCCCAGGGGTTCCTTAGCTTGGTCATAAAGGAGGACCAAGTCACCTTCAGCATATTGCTGGGGATGGACAGACCTATGATACTGAACCTTAACACGATGTTTGTTGGAATCTATAGCCACAACGGAATCTCGACGTTGCTCGTCAGGCTGCTCAAGGTGGATCAAACGTTTCTCAACATCTAAGGTGTCAGGAAGGATCTCTATAGCTAGTTTCAATGAAGGGATCTTGCATTCAATCGACAAGATAGACTCCACACCATGTACTAACTGAAATGGTGAGAACCCGGTAGAAGTCTTGATTGCGGTTTGATACGCCCACAAAGAAGGATATAACATACTGTGCCAATTTCTCTTGCTTTGTCGGATGGTTTGTTGGAGAATGGTCTTTAAGGACTTATTTACTGCCTTGACCTAACCATTCGCCTGGGGTAGTAAGAATATGAGTGATATTGCTTAAACCCAAGCTTGAGTGACAAATCCGCCATGATATGGTTTTGGAAGTGATTGCCATGGTCAGTGACAATCTCTTTCGGGATACCGAATCGAGTTATAATCTGATTGAAATGAAGTGGGCTGCTGTAGCACCATTGGATTTAACGGTCGACATGGCCTCATCCCATTTGGTAAAATAATCAACGACCACGATGATATGGTGATGCCCCCGATTCGAGGTTGGGTTGAAATCCATGAAATCTACCCCCCATTTGGTGAAGGGACCGCCGGTGATGACCAGATGTAAAGGAGCAGGGCGTGAGCGCATGTTCCGAGCAAACACCTGGCGAGGGTGACATCTCTTCACAGCATTTACACAATATATGAAGATCGTAGGTCAAAAATAGCCTGCTCACAAGATACGTTGGGCTGTCGCAAGCCCGGATAAGTGACCGCCACGCGCTCTGCTATTGCAATCATTAAGTAAGTTAGTTTCGCTTCTTCATGAGTTAAACAACGACGTAGCGTGGAGTCTTTTCCACGACGATACAAAGTGTCACTGACGATGACATCGTCTTTAGTGTGATGTCTCACATGTCGTCGTTCATATCGTGAATAATGCGAAGGAAACTTCAAATCTTGGAGGTATATGATGATATCCCCATACCAAGGGTCCGTAGACGAGATAAGAAATAGATGTTCCTCCACAAATGAGTCTTTATGGACAATGTCCTCATCAAGTCTCGGGAAATCCGACATAAGCTCAGCGAAAACCAAGGACTTCACCGAATTCGCCTAAGCAAAATCAAGATCAAACTCCTGGAGGATTACAATCCACTTATTATATTTCCCCCCAATTAGGCATCATGAGAGCATGAAATGAAATGGATTGAACTAATCACCAGAGTCTGAAATATTTCTTGGAACAATGTGTATCCTCCCCAGCACAACAGAAATGGGTTAGAAAACTCATGGGTTATGATTATGAGATCACTTACAAGAAGGGTAAGGACAATATTGTGGCGGATGCTCTTTCTCACACATTTGATGACCAAGGTTCTCTTTCAGCTATTTCTATGCCTGTTCCAAATTGGTTGCAATCTGTTCAACAGGGCTATGTCAATGACTCTTCCTTATCTCAAATCATCCAACGCTTGACCAATAACCCTTTTGTTGTACCAAATTACTCTTGGGATGGTTCTTCCCTGAGATACAAGGGTCGTCTGGTGCTTCCTCAGAGCACAAATATTCAACAGGCTGTCTTCTATGAACTTCATGCTTCTCCATCGGCAGGGCACTCTGGGTTCCTCAAAACGTATGAACGGGAACGACGTAACTTCCTTTGGCAGGGCATGAAA
This sequence comes from Larix kaempferi, assembly GCA_027924585.1. NCBI lineage: Eukaryota > Viridiplantae > Streptophyta > Pinopsida > Pinales > Pinaceae > Larix > Larix kaempferi. Next base: position 23,240,531 of record BSBM01000338.1, read on the forward strand.
AGGACAATTCAACAGATGGTGGTTGAATGTGATACCTTCCAACGGAATAAGGGTGAAACGAAACTCCTTTCGGGATTGCTCGAACCCTTGCCCATACCTACATGAATTTGGACAAATATTTCTATGGATTTCATTGAAGGGATCCCTAAATCTGGAGGGAAGACTGTGATTATGGTTGTGGTTGATTGCCTCTCCAAATATAGTCATTTTTGTGCTCTCAACCATCCCTATACAACCTCCTTAGTCGCTCAAATTTTCCTGGACCAGATTCTTCGTCTTCATGGCATCCCTTCTTCCATTGTCTCGGATTGTGATGCGACTTTCACTAGTAATTTTTGGACAGAACTATTTCTCCACATTGGCACCAAACTTAAGATGAGTTCAGGGTATCACCCACAAACAGATGGTCTGACTGAAATTATCAATAAATGCTTGGAAACTTATCTTCGTTGCTTCACCTCTAAACAACAACATCAGTGGGAAAAGTGGCTCCCTCTCGCTGAATGGTGGTACAATATCTCTTACCACACTTCCTCTAAAATGACCCCATATGAAGCAATCTATGGTCAGGCACCGACAGTTCTTCTTCCATACACCCCCAACAGTTCACCAGTTCAGGAAGTTTACATGGTCCTTCGAAACCGCAATCATATTCTTCACATTTTGCGGGACAATCTTCACATGGAAAGAAATCGCATGAAGCAACAACCTGATTAGCACCGTTTTGAGCGCACTTTTAAAGCATGGGATATGGTTTTTCTTTGTCTCCAGCCATACAAGCAATCCTCCCTGAAACTCAAAGGGCTTCATAAGATCACTCCAAAGTTCTATGGTCCATATCAGATTATTTAGAAGATTGGGTATGTTGCTTATAAATTGGAACTTCCTCCTTCTTCCCGCATTCATCCAGTATTTCATGTCTCTTGTTTGAAGAAATTTCTTGGCACCAACATCAGAGGAAAAACTATTTTACCCGAATTGGATAATGAAGGATCCATCCTTTTGGATTCGGAGGCCGTCCTCAATAGGCGCACTCGTTAGCTTCACTCTCACTCTATCACAGAGGTCTTAATTCAGTGGCATGACATGTAACCAGAGGATGCTACATAGGAACCACTCCTTCAAATTCAACAACAATTTCCACATATAAAGCTTTGAGGACAAAGCGTTTTCTAAGGGGGGAGGGGATGTTAGGAACCCATGTCTTTACTTTGTTAGTATATTGTTGTTGGACGCATATGCTTTCTAAGTCGTCTCGTAGTATTTGTTGATCCATAGTTTGTGTTATTGTTGTTTGGCGCATATGCTTTGTAAGTCGCCCGTAGTATTGTTGATCCATGGTTTGTATTGGCCCATGGTTTTGACCCATAGTATTAGTGCCTAGAGTTAGTATATAAGTGTGTGTTGAGGCCTATGAAGGCACCATGAAGTTATTTTGTATTGAGCTTGCTCAAAGGAGGTTTCCCCCTCGAAGTGGCCTGTAATCAATAAAAGTATTATGTGATTTGATATATCGTGTATTCATAAATTAATTGTTCAGGTTCTTCTCAAGTAGCTTATCCCTTTTTACAATTCCTTCGAAATTTTTTATGTTCACTATGAATCTTTTGAACAACAATGAATCGTTGCTTGTAATAACCTCACTTCAAATATACCATACTTGATTGATTTTCATTTTCTAAAAATTCCAACTCATCCTCTATGCTCAATGTGGTGCATGCATTAATAACTTCAACATGATGAGTTCAACAAGAAATAGGAAGGCAATGAAATTAGAAAATTTCCACTAAGTTTGAGAATAACATTATGTTCTATAATATGAGAAATTAACATTATGTTTGATTTGGTTGTCATGGTTGTAAGAGATGTATGTGATAGGGTCATGAAGTATTACAGAGTGTAGATAGATTAAGGTTGGTATATGTGGCTATGATGACTCAATCAAATCTCAAGTCAGGCTCTGAGTCAAATTTGACGAGTTAGGTGTGTCAAACTGAATTAAGTTTCGCAAGTTAGGTGCACTAATCATATTTGTGGTTGGAAAAACCATTAGGTTAAACTATTGGTGCACAAATATATCAATTAATCTCCATGGTAATTATATAATTTACTGTTTTTTCTATTGAGTAAGTGCTCCACTAGTTCTGGCTCTGCATCACATCCTAAAAACATAAATTAGGTTTTGAAAAAGCTTGTGTGCTTGGCCTAAGGATAATTTCTCTTAAATTATGGAATTCACAATGCATACTCTCCAAAAGGTTTATCTAGCACTTTCTTTCTAGATAAGACTCGAGATCATTTTATTATTGTTCAAGGACAATGAAGAAGGAAGAAAATGTAGGGCTTTTTGTTAGCTTCTTCTAAAAGGACTCAAAATATCCGCAGTTTGCTTAGGGAGTTGGAAAGCAAAGCTTCCATCTATTACTGAATGGGTGTGAAACACTATATTAGGGCTTAAACTTTATTTTGATATCTCTGCCAAGAAAACAAATGGTCTTATGTCTTTTAAACGTTAACAAAGTGCATTACGTCCATAGAAATTGTGATGTACGATAAATTTGTGTTCTCTCACATGTAAATTGAATATAAGTTTCTTTTTTATTCAGAAAAAAATCTATAATTGATTATATAAAATTATAAATGATAAGTCTTTTATTATTATTATTCTAAAAATATATAATTTGAAAACATAAAGTTTATTGGTTTTAGTTTTATTATTTATTCTTTGGATTTTTTGAAAAATGATATGTTTGTAGTTGATTTTTCTTAATTTGAAAAGTTAACAGCAATATTGCGAATTTGTAAGTAGAATTTTGATATCATAGATTTTGGATATTTATATTATATTGCTAAACAAATAATAATGTGAGTATAAATTTATTTTAACTTTTCATGTATACATTGAGAAACAATTATTAAGATGCAATATTTTGATTGTTAAATGTGCTAATCCTTTTATATATCCTTGATACATATCTTTTACTTGGTTTATATTTATACACCTTTGTAAACTTTGGAGGGGAGTTCACTATCTCACAAACAAGGGGGTCTCAACACAAATTTGATGTCTAGCTAGTCAATGAGATAGCATCTCTTACATGTTGAAGCCAGTCTATCAAAAGTTCTTTAGTTGTCTAGTGTTTTTTCCTTTTTGTTATTCCATGTATTGTTGAGTGACAAGGCCCTTAAAACATTTTGTTAAATAACATACCAATAAATGTATTTTCAAAATACAAATAAACTATTTTGATAAAAAAAAACTACCATCAAAACATGAGATACACAACCATATTATCAAGAATTACACAATTTTGTAAAATACACTACTCTTAATACACTTCATCTTATTTTTGAATGTGAAGTTTTTATCATTATTTCTATTATATAAAAACACAAATGACTTATATGTAGAGAAAAACCATGAAGAATTCAATTTAAATGCATATCTTTGAAAATTTTACAATGTTTTTCTTTATAATGTATTAATTATCTTTTATACATGCATGAATATAATGATAATTACTTTAATTATTCACTATATATCATGTTAGTATGGTAAGCTTGAATTATTTTAATTGTTCAGATCAAGATAGTGATGTGCAATATAAACAATTTCCTATCAATGTTCTTAATACTTAATTGTAGTAAAGCTCAAAATGACATAAATAAACATCATAAAGCACTAAAAAATTGGGTGCACTTGCATCTTCACATGGATTACACACCAAACAAGTATCATATAAACCTGAATCATCTAGCCAAATGGATTCCAGCTGAAAAAATAAAATGTACATCATATAAAGGAAGTCTTTAATTTATGTGCCAAAGTAAATGAAAAATATAAGAACATTATCTTTCTCATGTAAATTATTATATTTAGCAGGATCATTATGGATACTCTTTTCCATTTCACTAATAGAACATGCAAAATTTAAACCTAGTTAATTTAACCACTGTCAATGTTTATGTGAAACAATGTACAAACTATGTTATTTTATCTCTCTTTGAAAGCACCAAACAAAAATATGCACACGTTCCCACTCCCAAGCAACGCATATCTATGCAAAGGATTACCCCCTCATCTTTCCTCCCTTCAAAAAGGAGGATTTATATCCAACTAAATTGCAGAGCAGATAACCAAATTTTCCATTTATAAATTCCTCACTAGGTTGTCGTTTAGGAAATTTCCAGGGAATAAACAAAAATTCCTTTAAAATTATTTAGGGGACAAAGGAGAAATCATGTTCATGAAAGGTTTTAAGAAAAGGATAAAATGAAGAGGAATGAGAGGAAATAATTTCATATTCTAATGTGATTTAGACGGTGCCCTTAAATCTTGAACTGATTGAGAAATCCCATTCTCTTAAGCACATTCCTTGATTGTATCATTTCAAAATGAAGAGAAATAATGATGTAATCATGAAGAAGCATTATATGGAATAGACACCAAAATTGATACGAATATGGAGATGAATGAAACTCAAATCCGAAAAGGGGCTTCAAACTGTAACAACAATAATAATCATTACTTGAAACTTACAACCATAGCTTCCATAGGCCTTTCTAGGTATAAGAATTTGCAAGTCTAGGTGGATAGATGCATGTATCTATGAAAAAATACTCATGAAATTTGATATTATCCTACCTGTAGCTAACATGCTACATGTCAGAATCTTCCCTTTTTCACTTGCAATTACACCCATATTCTTTAATAGAATAACATAATAGAGGATTTGAGCAGATGAGAACAAGTCAGCCACAAGTAGTAAACTTCGTACAAATCCATAAACATTCATGCTAAATTTTGTTTTTGTTTGCATGTATATCAACATGATTTTCATGTACCCTTATTTCTGTCATGTAAATCGCATGTACGTTTCCATCCACATGCTCAAGGCAAGGGAGGAATAATACCTCTTCGACCAAGGTACCAAATAATGTAGAGTACCAAATAATGCCATGGGTTGACTCATAGACTTTGAGCCTCAATGAAACACTATATGCCTCACTGGGAAACAAAATATTGCAGCCAAACTATCCTCTCACTTTGAGCCAACATACTGCAACTGTAGTCAAAAGTCAAAATCATGTTATTAGATTTTATGTACATATTGTCGTCTTGTTAGTAGTAACAAAAGACTAAACGAATAAGCTATTACCTAGATATCATGGACGTCCTTCTACTTATGGATATCAAGGCTAAGAGATAACCTTTCTACCAAAATTGCTCAGGACTTTCACCCAATCTCAGTCCTTTGAGACTCATGCCATTAGGATATTCATAAGTGAATTTTTTGCATATCATGGACATCATTCTAATGATGGATATCAGGGCTTAGGGATAAATATTCCACCAAAATTTCCCAGGACTTTCATCCAATCTCGTTCCTTTGAGGCTCGTGCCACTATATTTTTGGGTAGACCACACTCAGAATGAAACCCATATCAGGTGCTTAAGACTCTGTCAACTCACTAATGAACTAAGTCCCCGTATTTTCCAAAGCAAACCATATTAAAAAAATATTGATACCCAACAAATATAATTTTGGACCAAACATCTATAATTGTAAAGAGACGAGAAATGACTGTAAGAGAATTGGAAAAAAAATTGTGAATTAATATCGAATACCTTAACAACGGGCACTTGGCCTCCAAACATGAGCACAACTGCCATTTGTAGGAGAGTTGTAAAAGTATCATGAATGTTGTTTGCATTGAATTCCTTGAAACTCTCAGCGCAGTCACTTCCTTTCAAGAGAAAGGCGTTTCCCATAGCGGCTTCTCCAACTCTATCTTCAATATTGTTGGCCTCCTCTACAAATACCATAGGGGGAAGCTCTCTAATAGCTTGACAACAGAATTGAGCTCTTGAGGGTTTGAATAACGAGGCAGTTGCAATGATTTCTTCGATATCCAACTGTCTGGATTGCAGTCTATCAATATTCCTGGCGATGGGAAATTTGGGATTTAGATGTGGGTACACATTAGGGTATTCCTTCAACTCCTCTGTTATCATGCCCAAAATGGAGAAATATAGTTCTGGTGAAAGAACCAGTTTCAGTTGCTACAATACAGGATCCTTTGGACACAACCCCTAATGGGTCTAAACTATAGTTTTCCAACAAAATGCAATTACCTAGCAAACGTATTTAAGAATTTGGCTAGAGCTTCTGTCAGAGAAAAAATGGGAGTGTTGTAGAGTGAGTTAGAGCTCTGCCGATATGCAGTGTCTCAATGTTCCTATTCAACATGTTCAGAATTGCAGAGCATATCACTAGTTTGTAGGGTTTCACCTTTTTCTATTCTCTGCACAAGTTTTTTTATTACAGCTTCGCGCTCTTTCTCCCCTAAGAGAACCTAATGCTTCTTCTTAACCTTTAGAAGGATTTCTACGAGTCTTCTAATCTCATAATTTCTATTGCGGCTCATTTGTTCTGCAAATGGGTGGAGTTATTCCATTCAATACATGTTCAGCTGGTCCCACCATCTTACCACAAATGCTTAGTGGAACCTGTTGCAATTCGGTTATAGTATAAACCTGCCCGAATGAATAACTCTGGTATATAACCATTGAAAATGCTCACAACATATCTAAGAGATGATGTATACCTCACAAGAAAGTAATTGAATAAGCAAGAAAATAGAAGAAGAGTGGTCAATGCAGTATAATGAGCAACAAAATAATAATACAGTAGAACTCGGATAGAAGCAAAAATTCTTCACACACACTAATTAATTAATCACAATATGGACAAATAAATAGTACAATGCATGAGGATTCGAATTCCAAGGTGCAATTCGAATTAGCCTTCATGGAGTGATCAAAATATCACTGGAGTGTCATCGGAGCACAACTAGAATTCTATCCCATCATCAGTGGAGTCATCAATGCTCAAGTAACTGTCAACCATCATTCAAACTGAGTCTAACTGAGTGTGGTAGGTGTAACTGGCACTAACTGAATGAAGGAGACTCAGTGGAGGGCACATGAGGAGCTAACTAAAGTCAGAATGGGCAGTCAAGTCTCACTGGAGTTCCATCGGAGTGATACAGTCAGTTGAGAGTCAGTCAAGCCTAAAATCAAGGAGAGAACTGAAGATAACTGAATGGTAGGTAAGGAAGGGCTCCTTTCTCATGCAGTAGGTGAAAGGAGGGCGCACTTAGCTCTAGGAGGGATGAAACTGAGTGGAAGGAAGCTCCAGGGGCTAGCTAACTGAGGGCTAGGTGCAGGGACCGATGACTGGGATGCATGCAAACCCTACAAGTGCATGCATGACTAAAAATGCAAATAATGAAAATGATGGTAGGACTAGGATGGAGTATAGGAATATCCTAACACCCCCCCTTAATCCATCCTGGGCCCTGGTAACTAAGACCAAAGGTCACCCAATACAATCAATAAACCGAGGAAATGGGGAAAACCTCATGGGAAAAATACCCCCCCTCAAAATAGACTGTAAGGCACACACAAAAATAAATGCTCCAAACTCAAGCAGGTATGATGCTTGGTCATATGTTTGGAGGTATCTTCTTCTTGGGAAGAAGTGGATCATGCTCAGAAAGCACGTGCTTGTACTTGCTCTTTAGATCGAATGTGATGAGAACAAATCCAAAAGTATGAGGATGATCCTTGAACCTGTGATTCGAATCAACCGAGGTAGGATCAAAAACATGAATGTGCAGATAGTCTTTTGTCCTCTCCTTCGAACCACCATGGGTGAGATTATGCCAAAAAGAACCATCAAATAATAATGATTGCTTGAAATCCAAATCAAATTTAAGACTTGAAGAATAGTTTCTTGAGATCTCCTTTAAATTAACAGGGGTGAGATCAAAACTATCATATGCATGAAAAATTATCCCAAGTAGTGATTGCTTAGAATCCAAATTATATCCAAGACTTGAATCATGGTTTCTTGAGATCTCCTTTGAACCATAAGAGGTGAGATCAAAACCAGTAAATGCATGAGAAGTTATCCCAAGCGAATGGCAATGGTTTCTTGAGATCTCCTTTGAACCAGCAGGGGTGATATCAAAACCATGATGTGCATGAGAAATTATCCCAAGCAAATGGAAATGGCCATATTCTTCAATAACCTTCTGAAAGCATGCAATAATGATCATATAGTAGTAAATAAGAGTTGATTGCTTGAGGAGAGTGAAGGCATTACCTCCAATAGCTGATTTGACCTCTGAAATAATCATGTGATCACGATGCAAACCAACAAACTCTGGTGCAAGAGAGGATTTAGGACCTTCTGCAATATCTAGAGTGTGAGCTGGCACAGAAAGAGAAGAAATTTTGAGCATGAGTGTAGAATTTGCAAGTTCTTCTTCTTTGTGGACAACTTCAATATGAGATGTGTTTGATACTGGTTCATGATCAATGAGATCATCAATGAGGGCGAATGCATCACTTTGCTTGCTCTTGAAAGGGTTTGGACCAAATCCTTCATTCTGTCTGTCAAATATTACATCCAAGTGATCCCATAGCTCTTTTGGTGATGAAATATCAGGGAGGTCATATAACATGCATTCAGTCATAGCAAACATCATGGTTGCATTAGCTCTGTCACCTTCAACTAACCAGTCATACTCTTCTTCAGAGGATTCGAACTCTCTTTCAAAACAATGATCAAAGAGACCATTTTTCTTCAAATGTGCTATCATCAGTGGTTTCCATTCATCATAGTTGAATGGAAAACAAAAATCATGGTTGAATGGAGAAAGAGGATAGATTTATTATGAATACATTGAAGCTGTAGAAGACCTGCAAAAACAATAGAGAATATCTGCAACTGCTACTGCTGCAAAAATGCAGAAACTGTTGCAACTGCTACACTCGAAATCTTGATAATAACCTCCAAAAAACTCTCAGGAATGGAGATAAATAATACTCTCAACATGCTCTGATATCATGTGAAAATCCTCACAGCAAATCTAAGAGATGATGTATACCTCACAAGAAAGTAATTGATTAAGCAGGAAAATAGAAGAAGAGTGGTCAATGCAGTATAATGAGCAACAAAATAATAATACAGTAGAACTCGGATAGAAGCAAAAATACTTCACACACACTAATTAATTAATCACAATATGGACAAATAAATAGTACAATGCATGAGGATTCGAATGCCAAGGTGGCAATTCGAATTAGCCTTCATGGAGTGATCAAAAGATCACTGGAGTGTCATCGGAGAACAACTAGAAGTCTATCCCATCATTAGTGGAGTCATCAATGCTCAAGTAAATGTCAACCATCAGTCAAACTGAGTCTAATTGAGTGTAACTGGCACTAACTGAATGAAGGAGACTCAGTGGAGGGTGCATGAGGAGCTAACTGAAGTCAGAATGGGCAATCAAGTCTCACTGGAGGTCCATCGGAGTGATACAGTCAGTTGAGAGTTAGTCAAGCCTAAAATCAAGGAGAGAACTGAAGATAACTGAATGGTAGGTAAGGAAGGGAGCCTTTCTCATGCAGTAGGTGAAAGGAGGGTGCACTAAGCTCTAGGAGGGATGAAACTGAGTGGAAGGAAGCTCTGGGGGATAGATAACTGAGGGCTAGGTGATGGGACTGATGACTGGGATGCATGCAAATGCATGCAAACCCTAAAAGTGCATGCATGACTGAAAATGCAGATAATGAAAATGATGGTAGGACTAGGATGGAGTATAGGAATATCCTAACAAACGAACCTGCCCAAATAAATTTGGTCCTCCCACAAGAATCTAACCTGCTATCGAATCCTCTTAATTGTGAATGAATCGAGAAGCAAGAACCTAATTGTTGCACATAGCCTCCCCTTGCCAGGTTAATTCTGTCCACCCCGTTGCGTTCAAATATTAAAAACACTGTACATACACGTCGTAGCACCTCTTTGTAGACCTTATCGTTTGTAGCACATATTCGTAGCGCATACTCATTCATTGCGATAGCCCCTATCCCGCTCCTGGGGTCTATCTATTCCCTCTTTCTGTGAATGTCTCTCTACCTCCCTGCCTTCTTTTCTTTCCTTCTTTGACCTGTATGGCTTTGACTGTATGGATTTACTCCTCTAGCGGTGACCTTACCTTCTAGAAAAGAGACTGACTATGACCTACCTTCTGGAACTGATTCTATGTCAATGATCGGCAACTGGCTCTGCTCTCTATTGTCGGTGGATTCAACACCAACCCCTAAAATTTGAAGTCGCAGCCTAGCAATCCTGGCGTAAACGATTATCAGGGGCTTCCAAAAACATCACAACAACATGTAGAGGAATCATTTGGCCGTGCCTACGGCCACAAGCTTCTGCTATGGCATGATTCAAGATGCTCACCACCTCTGGGGTTAGCATCTGGAACATGGGTACCCATACGTAAATTATGGGCATCATTTTTTTATCCAATTAATCCTGTAGCTTTTAGTCTATAAATATAATCCATGCCCATGCACTCCATTGGCCCTTTTATTAGATTGCTGAGGGAAGCTCGATAACAACAAATAGATTCTTCGGAGCATAACAAGGATGCTCAGGTCTGGTTGAACGAGATAACTAGTCGTTGAATTCCTTTCAGTTGAACGACTCGGGTCGGTTCAAGAATAAAATTGGGTGGTTTTAAGCTCTGGATCTCAGCCCTATAATCCTAGAATTTTCTTCCTCTATGTTTTTCATTGTGGTCGTCCTGCTTGCAACACTGTGCGTAGCCCTGCTCGTTTTGTTCCCGATCATTCCCCATAATCTTCCTGTGCAATTAAATATAACTGGTACTGTCTTTGACCCTCCTGCTAGGGTTTCCATTGTTTCCCATATATACCTATTCATTTTGATGATGATTTCCATGCCGTCTAGAGTCTGGTAGAATTCCAAAAATTGTCTCCCACTGTGGGAAGTCGCAAATATCCTTAATTCCACGACACTCTGCCAGATCAATAACTTCTTCTTCGCAGTATTTCTAGTGTTCATTCAATTGCATAATGAAGGAGCTTGGACTGACAGGAGACATGAGAGGGCGGAAGGGCGGTGCATTCAAAAGCCCTGACACGAGACAAGAGAGTTGCTTGTGAAGTAAAACGCGCTCAGTGGATAGTCTAGAAAACCCAGTAGACACGAGGCAAAGAGGCAGGCAGATAGATGGCGACAACTCATTGGCAGGAGGGACAAACACGTGGCAGCATTCCATTCGATCAATGAGCGAGGAATCCGTTGCACTAGAGAGAATTCTCTTGCATTGTTTGAACTCCTACGGCGTAAAAATAGTTATTTGCAAAGGCTTTAAATGTTAATGCATGAGCCAAATGATTTGTATATATAAACTTTGCTAAAATATCTGCAAATGGAAGAGGATAATTTTTCTTGATAAGCAAACGTTTTTGCTCAAATGTGTTCTTCATTATGTGATTCATCATCCTCACAATGCTAGGAAAATAGGATTTTGCAAATGCTTTAAGTGTTAATGTATGATACAATTTTATTATATATATATATATAATTCACTGAAACATCTGCAAATGGAAGAGGAGGGATTTTCCATGAGAAGCATAAGTTTTTGCTTGATGTATCAATGTAAATATGGTACAACAGAAAGTTAAGGGTGCGACTAAGAGAGTTTGGTAGTTAATGTATTTAATTTTTAGCATCCTATATATCTATTTTTTATTTCCGATAACTAACATGTCATATAGTTTCTCTTTTCTAAATATTTCAAAGCTCTATTTGTGCAAGTATACATAAAAACTAATTATTGTAAGGAGAAACACCTACACATTCTTGAAATCAATACAGTGGTAAATGGAGTTCTAAATCTAAGACTAGATAGCAACCTGCACGTAGTATTTATTCGAAGGTTAGTAGAAAATTCAACTACCATCTTGGTAGCTTAACCAAACTAAATGAAGGGATCTAAGTCACCGGACATGTGGAAAATAGGGGAAGTGTCTCGTGGGGTTGTGTCGGACATGGACACGAAGCCAACAGATGTCAGACACATGTTTTATCATGTCCCGATTTTAGGACACAATAAAACACGTGTTGGGCTCGTGTCCCACCCCTACACATCTCGTGTCCCAATTCCAGGACATGCATCACGAGAAAAAGGTGCCTGCACCCTCTTCAAAAGCGATTTTCCCCACTCTTTTTTCCTTTTGCAATTTGAAGGGAGAGCTTAGAGTTGGTTTTTTACAGGTGAAGGAAGATTTGAAGCATTTTCAAGGGATTCCAAGTGGATTTGAGGGAATATTTAGTTGAGAGGATTCAAGCTCACCATCAAGGAAGAAGAAAAATGTCTCAATCAACTAGGGAAACAACTAAAGGGGAAAGGAAAGGGAGAAATGCCCCATCTGATCCCTCTCCTCCTCTTCCTGCTCCAAGCATATCCTCTTCTACTCCTATTAGTCCTCCAACTGCTTCTAGTGAAGTTCATTCTCGTTTTAACCATGTTTTAGCAAGACAACGAGCCCAAGAGATTAAATACCCTTTGTGGAAGTATGTGACAAGGAAAGAAGACCTTGGAGAAAAGCTTGGTGGGGGAGGAAATGTGTGTTGGACTTGCAATTTCTACAAGCATGATTTTGAGAGCACATATTACCAGGTTATGGGCCATTTGTTGGCCCTTCCCTGTGGGATTTCTTCATGCAAAGCAATGAGTGTGACCCAAAGGAGGGAGATGGAAAGAGAGGATCATGTTGGGTTAGGGAAGGTGGCAGCAACAAGCAAGACACAATAGAATGAGGATTCTCTTTCATTCTCGAGGAAACCCTCTAGCACTAAGAGTGAGGTTGATACTTATCCAACAAGAATGAGGCCAACTATGAGTGGTCCAATGGAAAATATTTTCTAACAAGAGGCGCGAGAAGAGGTGGAACTTACCATTGCATTATTTTTCAACCTCAAATTCATTTCATTCAATGTTGCATGGTCACGATTGTTCATTGAGATGTGTCGAAGTCTAATTGAATGAGCTCCAACTAGTTATGTGCCTCCTAGTTCAAAGAAGCTTAGAACTACATGATTGTTGGTTAAGGCAAAGAAGGAGGTGCATAAAATTATTGAGCCAATTAGATCAAAATGGCCCACATGTGGTGTTAGTATTCTTTCTCATGGATGGACGGATGCAGCACACCATCCACTCATCAATTTCATGGTGTCTTCCCCAAATGGACCGATGTTCTTGAAAGCGGTTGATGCTCTTGGGAAATACAAAGATGCACAATATATGGGTGATTTGTTCATCAAAGTCATTAAAGATGTAGCTGTTGATTCTTGTGTACAAATCATCACGAACGATGCACCTGTTTGCAAGGCTGCTGGCATGATTGTGGAAGCTAAATATCCACAGGTAAATTTTCATTTTGGACACCTTGCATAATTGCATTGCTAATTTGCTCATTCATTGAATTTAGCACAATATTCATCTAGGCCCTAGGGGAAAGGTCAATTTATAGATTTTATATGTTCATTTGAGTTGTTAGTTGTATTCTTGTAGAGTTTAGATTCTAGACTCATTTATAATTTCTTTTATTGACCTTATAGGTATTTTGGACACCTTGCATTGTCCATTCTTTGAATTTAGCGCTGAAATCTATTTCCTTAGATGTGATATGGATTGGAAAACTTATTGAGGATGCATTCCATATCTGTAACTTTGTACAAAACCACACCAATGCCCTCACACACATCTTTCATTGGTGAAGGTTGCAGATTTTTGGTTTGCTTCCTCATTCATCATGCTCAAGAGGTTGAGAGAGGTCAAAACTGCTCTTGGGTCCATGGCCATTTCAGAGTTTTGGTCCTTTTGGAGAAAAATGGATCAGGTTGCTTCAAAAAATCTAAAGGACATAGTGCTAGATGATCGTTGGTGGGAGAGGGTAGATGTTACCATTAAGATCATGGAGCTGGTCATTTATTGTTGTGGTTTGCAGACACATACCATCCTATCCTAGCAGATGTTTATGAGGGGTGGGATTCCATGATTGAGTCCTTGAGGACCATTGTTATGGAGAATGAGTGTGTCAAGTATGAGACATCGGCATATAACTCATGGTCCACCATACATGATGTTCTTATATCCAAGTGGGATAAGAATTGCACACATTTGCATTGCTTGGCTCACTCATTGAACCCCAAGTTCTACGGTCATTATTGGCTCAATGGTGGGTCAATGCCCTCACACAGAGTCCCTCCTCACATGGATGGAGAGATATAATAGGGGAGGAAGACAACATTTATATGGATGTTTCAAGATAGAGACCTACTTGAGGAGGTGGCTAATGGATTTGTAGAGTTTTCCATTGGAATTGGGAGATTTGGAGAATATGAGGTGCTTATAAACATGGGGGTTAAGAAACACTATGTTTGGTGAGAAAATCATGGGGCAGCATGCCCTCTTCTACAGAATATAGCCTTGAGGGTCATCTCTCAAGTTACTTCATCCTCTTCTTGTGAGAGGAATTGGAGCACATATGGGAACTTATACAATTTGAAGAAGAGGAGGCTTGAGCAGTCCAGGGCAGAGACGATGGTGTATGTGCACTCCAACCTTCATCTTATTTAAAGGAAGGGGGAGGAGTGTGTGAAGGGAAATACAAATATGTGGGATGTCTTTCCTGATGATATGGTTTTGGACAACAGTACTGAGTTGGCATTAGCCAACATGGATATTAGTTATCCAGAGCTAGAGCTAGTCACTTTTGATGATGGTGATCCTATGGAGGAGTCATCCACCACACCAACAGATACAGATCGTCAGATGGTTAGAGAGGAGGAGGGGGGGAGGAGGAGTATGAAGATCAGGGCAGCGATGAGTTTGTTGATTCAGGCATGGAGGAGGACTATTGACATATGAGATTCTTCCATCTTGATCTCACCTATGATCCACTCCTTTTTGTATTTAATATTTACTACTACTAGTTTCCATTGGCATTCTGACATCTATGTAATAGATTTTGATTTTGATGATGTAATGAGAAATATGGTTTCGACATCTTGAGCTATCATATTTGTGTCTCACTGTGATTTGTGAATGACAAAATGTATTATGTATTGATTCTAAATTTCTAATTAGTAATTTCTATTGAATATTTGTAAATGTTCTAGTTTCTAAAAAACATTTGATCTATATGTCTATATTTTTAATATATATAATTTTTAAAAAATATATATATATATAAAACGTGTCCTATGTGTCCTAATTCCGGGGGTCACTGTGTCCGTTTCGGACACTTGTATTTTTGTGTCCTTCGTGTCCCATGTCCTCGTGTCAGGTGACTTAGGAAGGGATGTTTTAATTTGTGTTCTAAATAAATATTCTTTGGGCTTGCTATTTTTACATCGATGAACAAAGTAACCAAAAATGTGGATGCCTTAACAGAAACATTGTGCTCACCTAACTTGGTGAATGACAAATGGTTGGTGACACAAGAAGATTTGATTTAGAGGTAGCTCTGCATGTGACAATGAAGTACTTGGAATTGATGCTTCATATGCTTTTGAGAAGCAAGATATTATATGGTGGTTTGTCTTAGAATTTTCACTTGTACAACAATTTCTCAAGCATGTTAAATCCTTCTTTTGAATCAAGGAAATTTTTAGGGGCAAAATTTAGCCTATGGGCTATTTTTGGACCTTTTTTCCAAAAAAAGATTTGTCAATTTACCTTTTTTTGAAAGATGATTTTCCCAAACTCCATGGATTTTTTTTTTTACTAAAAAAATAGTCAAAATTGTCCAAAAACTATATAAAGTCCTTAGAAATTTGAATATTTAAAAAAAAACCGCCAAACATTTTATGGTTACAAATTTAAGAATTAGGAAGATTTGCCAAGGTTTCCACACTTTGAGAAAATTATGGATCCTTAAAATTGTCCCTAATTTCAATAGATCTTCCAAGCATGGAGACAGACATTGTCTTGTACAATACAATATTTCAAATAGAATCTCAAGTGGATTTTGACACCACCAAATTAGTTTCTCTAGATGATAATATTTCCCTTGATCATCCTTTAGAACAGGTGACTGTTGTACGAGATCCGGGACGACTTGTAATTACTCAGTCACATCTATAGTTTCTTCCATTGTTAAATATCAATGATGACAACCTAGGGCTCTCACATCCTCTAAGTTAAATCACTGCAGTGGCAAGGAAGCGACACACATTAAGATATTTTGGCTGCAGAATATGCAAAAGATAATTAAAACATAATACCTTTTTATAAGGTTTTCTAATTCATGAAATGTTGGGAAATAACTATTAGTATAGATTTATTTAAACTCATAATTTTAATCAATATAGATTTATTTCTTATAAGGTTTTCTAACTCATGAAATGCTAGGAAATAACTATCGATATAGATTTATACATTGCCTAGAGGGATCTGATTTCTTTAGGTGTAAATTTGAAATAAAAAATACATGTTAAGAAATTTGATCCCTCTTGGTGCTTGATATCTAGGTCAAGTAAGAAATTTACACCTTCATAAATTTGACACGTCGGTGCTTGATATATTTGGGTTTAAAATAGATCTATGTTAATTTTAAACTTTTAGTTTTTCTCTAAAATTTAAAATTTAATAAAGATTTAGTTATTCTTGATTATTTAGTTTTGTAGAAACACAAAACCTATTTATATGTTCAATTAATAAAATTATATTTGCGGATAAAAATTGAGAACGGTAAATGCACATTCTTTGTTTATATGCGAGTGTGATGAAGGATGCAATTGAAACAGGGAGGAACATATGCACAAATTACGAGTAAAAATTAAACCAATATACCATTTTGATTTGCAAGTCTGAAAGGTCTAATCAATATTGAATACAAATAATGTTGCAGCATCATGTTTTAAGACATTTAATTTTCTATGAGTCAATGATCTATGACAATATAATTGGGCATTATGGTTTTGTATTTGAATTTTTTCACATCATTAGCCAATGGAACTATTTTATTTAATTTTTTGTCCAGTTATTATTGGAATTGTATTTTTAAAATTTAAAAAATTAAGTGTACTCAAATATCTTTATTACATAAACCTTGACATGTTGTTAATGAAGCCTTGGTTTGTTTTATATGTTGTTACTTACGAATGGTTTGAAAATTTCAACTAGTGTGCCACATAGTAGAAATATTAGTAAACTGCGGTGTAGCTGGGAGCCCTTGCAATAAAGATGGTGAATACAAGTTTTATATTTGTCATGCAATGGTGATGATTATGATTATGTTTGTGATACTAGCAAAGAAACATTAGGCCGAGGTGATTAGGGCATGTTAGTTGTTGGGATAAAAGTTAGTGCAATATTTATATATCTTTAAGTTGGCTCTAATCAGGAGGGATGTGTCAAGAGTAACTCATGAGATTATATACTCTCCTCTTCCTTGGTATTTGGAGACCATTATATGGGTAGGAGAACTATTGGAAACACTTGGTTCTAATCGATATTTACTTATCATTTGATATTGCCAAACTGGTAACATTTTTTATGGCATTGTTTATTGTTGGTTGTTGGACATTGGTTTTTTCTCATCACCTTATAACGAAAATTTCAACTTAAGCAAATCCAAGGACATTAGAAACCACACTAGTTCCATGTTGTTGGTTGTTACACACCATTGTGCCTATGGTGAGGTGTTAGCACAAGAAAAATGTCAAGGCACCAGAATTGTATACACGATTCTTGTCATTTGGCATCATTAGAGGAACATAGTACCACTGCTCATAGATTTTAGCAGTTACAAATATTTTGGTCTAATACAAACCATGTTTATTTAAGGTACTATAAAATTTGTTCCTACACCTAAGCCAACATTGATCCGTTTTCTGGATTTTTCTACCTTTTTTATAGTAGCAAGTGTTAGGGACAGTGTCACCTAGTATCTCTTGTTAAACTTTGCAAAAATTATATGTTGTATTTTTGAATTTTTTGAATTATTTTTTAAAAATAAAATTTAATATTTCTTGACAACCCATAAAATTAGGGGAGAGACTCCTATTGTTGTGTGGGGACAATTAGTGGTCATGGTTCCCGTCACATCAACCACCCATTGAATGAACATTCACAATTCAAAAGAAAACCATTAAATATTATATTTATGCATAAATATATATTATATTAATTCCAAAAAGCATTCAATAGCTGATTAGAACAACAACGGACACTGGATAGTCCCTTTAATTCCAACTTTACAAACCATCGTGTCCAATTAAGAACAAACTATGTCCTGCCATATATACCAAATCTAACATCAAAACATCCTAGCATGCTTAATATACTAAGTACACCCTGGGAATCACATCAGCCCTCATGAACCCCATTTGGAGAAGCAACATTCAAACAACAAGATGCAGTGTTCCATCACCCATTACCACCTGCACACTGCAAGTAAAATAAAGGTCAGCTTCTTGTCTAGGATTCATCAACAACTTACACATCCAACTTCAATAAATGAGACCCACCCACTGAAAAAGGATCAAACATTCATTAAAATCGATGAAATCAAAAGGATCAACAAATACGAATTCCCATATCTTCCCACTAAAATCAAAACATCCATTAATTGAATTCCCAGTGCTTCCCAAAATCAAATAATCCATTAAACTCAATGAAATCACATGGATCGGCTAATACGGATTCCCGACTCTGCCCACTAATCAAACCATCAATTAAACACACTAAGAGCACATGGATCATGCAAATACAAATTTCTAGCCATTGGATCGGTGCCAAATCAATCCCAGCCACCTATTCCCATAATCAACCTTGCAATTCATGTCAATTCCAACCAACAATCATTTTTCAGCATAAAAAACTATAAACCAACCTCTTTGCATACAATTGAATCCATTTGCATTCCTTGGATTCAAGCAGTGCGTCTATGCTTTCAAATTCCTACAAACTATTCATCTATCAACATGACTCAATGAGTGCATCAACACTATAAAAAATCTACAAACCATCATCAACACTATCAACAACCCATCAGTGTGTGCATAGTGGTTCGGGTATTAACATTCACTTATTTCGTGTATCCATTCACTTAACTATCTAAGTTTTCACGTATAAGATTTGGTGTGCATTGCAAAGAAATATCTAGGAGTTTTGTGATCACTGAACAAACATTCTATGTTGTATAGAGGAAAGCCACAGAGACATAGACCCATGAGGTGCACTTTCACAGCCAACAACCAATACTGAATTTATTCCATCCCTGGGCATACTCTGTAATTATTCTAATGCTTTCTCTCCATTATTCCTTTAGTGTTGGTTACTTCATAACCAATTCAAGTTCAAACTTTACATGGACGTATTTCTAACCTCAAATGCATTGAATGGGTTCCATCTTTCTAGCACTGTTTCCTATAATTAACTATCTAAGTAGTGTTACAGAGTGATACTGTTGTACTAAGTATTGTTTCAACTCGATAGGACAGAATTGGTTTAGCTTATAATACTCATAGGTTAAGCATTGCAAAAGGATACCCTATTAAATGTTACATATATGGATTGTGCAGATTCTCGTAGCCATGGCAAGAGTCAATATTGCACTTTGTACAAGGGGCGCAAGGAAGCGGGGTACCCAAGGTGCCCAGCTACGATGCACATCATCAGATGAGGACAAGGACCATGATTCAAATGACAACATTGCTCCAATAAATTCCGAGAATGGTCTTGTAGAAGAGGTAGATGGTGTGGTTCTACCATCAACGACAATGCCATCATCACCCACAGTGCCAGCATCGCCCATATTGCCACCGTCTTCTACAATGCAAGGTGCCATTTCAACGAAGAAAATCAGTGCTATTAGAGGATGGGAAAAAGAAGACATGTTGGCTGCAATTGACGATGTCGAATTCAAGGGGTTTTCAGTTATAGCAACGGAAAAAAAATAATGGGATTGCACCCATGTCAATCGATTACTAGATAAATGGCCTGACTCATACCAAGAGGAGAGGTCCTCTTACAGTCATGACTAAATAGGATGAGGAGGATGTGGTGGTGTGGTGTAAGGATATGGCCGAGTTGGGACATGGGCTAGATTTGATACAACTGAAATTGTAATGTACCCACCTGCTGACCCACTAAGAGAGGGAAGATGATAACCATATGTGGGGATTTCTCATTCTATCAGCCCATTCATTATAATGATATGAGTAAAGTATTTGTGTGTAGATGTAAATCTATTCAAGTATGCACAACGGAATTTAACTTATCCACACACATTACTCATACATACAACATATCAACAGTCATCAAATTAATACATGACATAAGTAAATACATAGATAGAAAAACACTTATCTCCATTTGCAATTGTCCCAAACAACTAGCTATGTTGCTGCAACGTTCCACCCAACCATAGGCCATTTGTGTTCATCAATCTCTCAACACAACTGCCACCCTCGAGCTGGGCACGATTCCTTCAAGGAAAAGGGGACATTCACTCTCTCACAACCAATTAATCATTCCATCTGAGCTAAGCCAGTCCATAGTTGGGTTTATCTGGCTACAATTGAACCCTAGATAATTGCACTTAAGCTCAAGCCCAAGCCATGGATACCCATACCCATACCCAACATACTCTTCTCTCACACAGTAAGCACAAACAGGGGGCAGGGATACACATTTTAAATAGTGGGATTTACAAATAAGATGGCCATGGATTTTTCCAAAAACGTTCCCAACCAAAAACGGATTGTGGGATGGGGCAAACAACCACAGGGAGGAAAAATGATTTCTTCCCCAAATATCTCAGCCTTCAACAGCCCAAAACGGTCTCTATTGAACCCCCGTTCGATTTCCCCTTCTTCCCCACTGGTATACAACACAAAAACGCCCTTCTCTACTGGGAGAATGAAGAAAAATGCAGCAAACATGCCTGGAAAACGCCCAGGTAGCTCTAAACTCGTTAGGGAGAAAATAAAATGATGGTTGCATAATGGCTTGGGGGAGAAATTCATGGCTCTTTTCTTGCCCAGGAAGCAAAACACGAATTCCCATGCAGGGTGGTTTTCCCATACCCGAATTTGTACAACCATACCTCCCATTCCCCAAGGCATTAACTACCTCAACCAACTCTTGGGAGAAATCAATGATTGGGTGCAAAAGTCAACATGGGTAGTTGAGGGTTTGATGGGTTCTCTCATTGACACTTGGCTTGACCTGATTGGCTCAAGGGTTTGAATGTTTTCCCTCCCAATTCCTTGTGAAATCATGCCCCCATCTCTTTGTTGCATTGCATAGCTAGTTGTGTATTTTTATTAAAATGCATATTACATGATATTTGAATTTCCAATGTGCATTGCGAGCACGCAAATCATATGCATCACTAAATCGATGGCGGGGCCTTGGCCTTGAGCTCCTCACCATGATTTCATAACAATATTACATCATTTATAATGTTAATGCCATGGGGTCAAACTGGGGACATTACAGAAATCAATTGTTGCTCAAATCTATCAGGGAAGGCCAACCCATTCAAAGATGGGTTTCCAGGTAAGTCATGGTGGGCTAGTTTCAAAAAAGGCATCCAGAGCTAGTGCTACAAACAACAGAGGGCCTTGAAAGAGACATGGATTTGAATCTATGCCCCACTGTTGTGTCCAAGTTCTATGGCACTCTTTCTACTGCATATGAGAAACAATCTTACACTCCATACCATATTTGGAACTGCGACGAGACAGGGTTACAGGAAGGAAGGAATTGTGGCATGCGGGTAATTGCAAAGAGAGGGAGCCGGAATGTGCCAAATATTCTACCCAAGATAAGTGAGTGGATAACAATTCTATGTTGTGTGAATGCAATTGGTATGGAAATCCAGGGATTTTATTTGATCAAGGGCAAAAATTGGCTACAAAACTATATCCAAAACTGTGAACCTAGGGCGTGCATGGCTGCACATCCCCATGCATGGATGACTAAAGAAATTATCCTGAATTGGATTTGTCACTTCGCACCATCTGTACCAGGCAGTGTCTCCACTAAAAACAGACACCTACTGGTTTTAGATGGCCATGGAAGCCACAGTATTGTGCAAACCATCAAGGAGGCAAACAGGTTGGGCATTGAGTTGTTAACAGTTCCTGCTCACACCACTCACAGGTTGCAGCCCCTGGATGTGAGTGTGTTTGGTCCTTTCAAGGATTTGTTCAGGTCAAAACGTGCTCCATGGACGGTGAAGAACCCAAGGGTAGAGGTAAAGAAGTTTGAGTTATCTGAGCTTGCAAGAAAAGCTTTCAAAAGGGCTCTCACATCCTCGAATATCAAGGCTAGATTTAGGTGAACAGGTATCCGACCATTGAATTATGATGCACTTATGCATGACACCAGTTGTAGCCGAGCATTTGTTGTGGATGGACAAGAATATGTGGCTAGCGAAGATATTGAGGACGTCGAAGAGCATTTGGATGGGTAGAAAGAGGCAAATGCTGTGGAAAATATCATGTCCCTTTCTCAAGGAAACTGCCAAGGAGTTGGTGCTGCTGATGATGATGAACAAGTCAGTGCTACACAATTTGATGACGAAGCAGCAGAAGATAACATGGGGATAGGTGGTCCAGCTGGCACACATGTGGATTATGTGGCACATACTAATGTGGTCGATGGTTGTTGTATTCTAGGAAACAACAATGACACATTGACATTTCCAACCCAAGTATCCCAACCATCATGGATGGAAGAGGCCATGGGGCACGTGCACGAAGTTGGTTCCACTTTTTACTGTCACTTTAGAAATCGGAAACGCATGTCGAAAATGTAAATCCATAATGCATATGCGCTATTGTGTCTAGGTTCGGGCAAACCCGAGCCCAAAACCGAGGCTAAGCTTAGTTATCCTATATCGCAAGTGCGATTTGTAATACCAAAACTGTGTTTCCAAGAATATCATAGACATGGAGATTCCTATTATGATGACCAATTTAGACTAACCATCTTATGTGAAATATGGATTAGATTTCCATGTTAAACGAGAGTTATAAGGTTTGGAAAATGAAAAAATATAAGTGTTAGATATCTTTCAAGAAATGGTCCAAAGTGATAGTGGTGGTTTATTACCAACACATACCGAAATAACCTACTTTATAGTTGAGTTTATTAAGTAGCACATAAAATGGAACTAAACTTAAAGTCTATGTAAATAAATGATTACTTGATCCATCTCATGTATATGAAAGATGATCAACTAGAAATATGTAACTCATAAATCCTAGCGCAAAAGACATAGTAAAGAATGCTCCACTCCAAGCCTTTTGGTAGTAGGAAGTGTATTCATCAATGGTGGAATGAACTAAACTTTGGGTCTTTGCTTTGTCTAGACAAATTCTAGCAGCATAATCTTGCAATGAATGAGTGTTGTGATGGGTGACCTTAATGGATTTATTTATAGGAAAACAGGTCGATCTCTCTTAGATTTGTTTCCAAAGGTGAACAATCTAATTGTATTAATCAAGTTGTGAGATGAAGATAAATTTTGATGATTAGAGAAAATGTTTTTTAGGAAATAACAAATTGTTAAGGTCCACTTTATGCCACTATGCCATTTTTGGAAGGAACACAACATTTATGGGCCGAAAAGGTAATAGTTTTCATGTTTTAGGACCAAATCATAGTTTTAAAGGGATTTATTGTGCATGCACCCTTAAAATTAGGAAAATACTATGTTCTTACTTTAATGGGAAAATTGAAGTTTAACTAATCTTTTGATGATAATGCTAAGGTTATAATGGGATGGAGATGATGGAAATGAAGGAAAAAACTACCAAAGTGATGTAAAATAGTGAAGGTGCTCCTTAAAAAGTAGGTGAGAAAAAAGAAGATGATAATAATTTCCCTTGATGTATGAGGTTAGGAGCACATTGTATGAAAAAAATACATACATGTTTCTATCTTTCAAATAGTCACATAAGAAAGGAGAGAAAATGGGAAAAGAGGGAGGATTAATCCCATAATGGTTGTAGAGACCCACTTGCAAACAACCAATCAATGAGGTAAGGTGTGTATACAATCTCAATATTAACAAGGTGGGAATATACATGCTTGTGTAGGTGTCTCTATACAATATGGGATCATGACATCATAGGTCCAAATCATAGTACATAGTGGTGCCAAATCACAACAATTAAAACCTTATGAAACAATGAGGGGAGATCGAGATATGGAAAGAGTAACAAATAAGAAGTTCATCATATGTGGCTCAAAAAAACTAGTGAATAAATCCAAACAATGGAACTAAATAAATCCAAAGAAGTGCAATGGAAGTTGGACCCTATTTCCAACACAATTTGGATGCAAGACAAATAAATGTAGCTTATGGATCCAAAAAGACTCATAAATTGTTTGAAAAGAGTAAGATGTATCTAGGTTCTTTGACCAAAATGATATAATGTGACCAACTCAAGTGTATGAATCCCAACAATGCAATAATTACATGAATTTGAGCACATGATATTCAACTAATTCAAGAGAAAACTGTGACTCCCCTCACCTAGCCTAAGGTAACCCATTAGTGAGGAAAATGAGGCCAAAATACACAATGCCTCTATATCAAAACCCTATAATTTATGTGCTAAAGTAGATGGGGGAAGATATATTGAAAATGGAACTGACTAGGGGTGGGCACTATTGAAAATCTCCATGAAGGTAAGTTAGTGACATCAAAATATCACAAGTGATCATTGTAGTATGGATGAAGTGGAGGGAATGTGATATAATCCAAAGAGTACAACAAATAATTCCATTATAAGAAATACAGAGCACTTCTTGGTGTAATATCCTAGTCAATATCTGACCAAAATATTAACTTCCACTTCAGAGTTTTAACGAAATTTTACTAGCAATTTTTAAGGCAAACTCTTAGACTGTGCAGGATGTAAGTGACGGGGATGGAAACTCTGAATGGGGATGGTAGGAAAGAGATTAGGTTCTAGAAATTATAGGTGAGAGTGTGTAGAAGAAGCAAAATATGCTTTCAACAGAAGTCCTTGGCACAAAGTACTAGAGCCATTCACTTTTCAGCAATAGAGCAATTCTATTGCCTACTTCGAGGCTCCTTGGGCTTCTAGCATATGCCAACAAGAATGGGTGAGGATTAATAGTGTTTAGTACAGAGATATATCAGTCATGTAACTCATAAAATATGCTGGAATGAAGACTGGGTGAACTTGGAAGAGTTTGGAGTAATTTGGGGGTTAATTACACACGGTGGACTACTGAGCTAGTTAAGTTTTTGGCTTTCCCATATCGATTTAAATGCAACCAAATTCTTAATATAGGGGATGATATGTACAATATATTGAAGTATGAACCTTCTAAAACTATAATGGATTTAAACTGATACTCAAAATGGATTCAATAGTTATTTTGGTAAAACTAGTCTAGAATAAGCACCCAACTAGCTAGTCTTGCACTTTAACTCATCAAACTGCTTCAAAAATTCATATACTCTGTTCTGATATTAAATAAGACTCTGATATATGATATTAAACAGAAATAAGTTGAGATATGACTTCAAAACACTTCTTTTCTCATTAACTGATTATCTTCCAAAGTACAATGCCTCACAGGCTAGATTTTGCATTACAATAGTGGGAGAATGAATATGAGAAGAAGGAAATTACTTTGGATCTATTCTAGAATAGATTATCAATACATATACAGGTTTTATGTCTTATCTTGCTGCGCTCTGAGCTTCTGGTTTTCACTGGGGCGCAATCATCAAACTAGCTATCTCCTCCGGGGGAATCACCTCCAAATCTAGTTGAGGGAGATGTAGAAGTAGAAGAAGAGTAGAGATTAGGTCTGATATTGATCTCTGCACATCAGAAACCTCTGATATATGCAAATATCAGTTCAATGAGTTCACTGGAGGTCCTGGGCACATTCCTCCATAACTGTCTTCATCTTCTAGTGTTCCTCCACCAAATCTAGCTGCAAATCTTCTGTACTAGTGATCTCCTCTTCAAACTGACTGTGTATCTTTAATTCTGGACTGATATGAATGTTATTGGATGCAATAACATATTCTGGACCTGAATATCACTCACTGAAACTCAAGGGGCCTTGGGGCACATCATCCAAGAAGAACTGTTGAGGCACATCACTCAACTAGAGACGCTCAGAGCTCTCAATGCAAAAATACAAATGACAAAAGTTCTTGAATGGATTTGGAAACATTGTTAAATAGATGAGATGACTTCTTTCTCAAGCTAGCCACACGTGTGGATGAAGGAGGGCGCATTCCTTGAGAGGAATGGAAACTTCTGACTTGGAAAACTTGCCTTCCTTCACTCAGATTAGCAAGTGCGCTTTAGGGAGCTTTTCTCTATGTTGCCACTTTCTTTCTTTCCTCCTTTTTTTATTTTGCATGTATTTTGTGTGCTTTTGACAGTTTCTAAATATTTTCCTTGCCTCCTTTCCTCCATTGGATTCCCTGCTTTTCTGAAAGTTTGCCACTTAGGCAAGATCGGCCCACTTGATCCAAATTCGAACTCCTAGCCATTCATCAACCACTTGGAAACATTTATTAGCAATAAGAATTAAATAAAAATAATACAACTGAGAATTAATTCCAACTTCAGTATTTAATTAATTAATTAATAATTAATTAACTCCTATGGTATAATTGCCTCAAAATTACCCCCATTAATCAAATTCTCATTTAATTAATCACTTAGACCCCCTAGGGATGGAATGATCCAAGTTGTGACCAAGGCCACTAGGGAGGGGACATGACAGTCCTCCCTTCCCAAGACTTCTTGTCCTCAAGCAATTTCAAACCAGGATGCTGCAAAATATTTTCATCTTCCCAGGTTGCATCTTCACTGGGAAACCCCTTCCATTGTACTCGATACTCTCTAATTATTCTGCTCCTCAACTTCCTCTCTCTTACCTGCAAAATTTATTTTGGTTCTAAGACTAATTGTCCTTCATCATCAAGAAGAGGAAGTTCTTCTGAAACCTTAACTTGCTGTCCAACTGCTTTCTTCAAGCATGACACATGGAAGACATTATGTATTTTACTCCCTGCTGGCAGATCCAAATCATAGGATACTTCACCCACTTTTCTTATTATTTTGTAGGGTCCATAGAACCTTGGCAATAATTTTTCAACCCCATTTGTCTTAAGAGTGGTTTGCCTATATGGTTGCAATCTCAGATAAACCAAGTCTCTTTCTTGGAAAGTTTGACCTGTTCTATTCCTGTCAGCATTGATCTTTTGTTGATTTTGTGCAACCTACAAATTTTCTTTGACTGCTTTAAAGATATATTGGCTTTCTTGCATCCAATCATTTTCCTTCTGTGCTTTACAATTCCCAAAAACCATATCTACAAATGTGGAAGACTCGTACTCATACAATGCTTTGAATGAGGTCATTCCAATGGACATGTGGAATGTGGTGTTATAGCAGAATTCACCCAGATGCCACTAGTTGACCCATGCCTTATGATGCCCTGTAACATAGTTCCTGAGATAGCCTTCCATCCATTGGTTAACTCTCTCAGTTTTCCCATCTGTCTGGGGGTGATAGCTAGTACTGAGGTTTAAACTAGTCTTTACCAATTCGAAAAAAGACTGCCAAAAGCACTGGTAAACTTGCTATCCCTGTCACTAATTATTATTTTGGGAAGCCCATGCAATCTAAATACTTCCTTAAAAAATAGTACAGCAACTTGACTGGCAGAAATAGTAGATGTGACAGCAAAAAAGTGAGCAAATTTAGTCAACCTGTCAACTACTACAAAAATATTGTCTTTACCCTGGGATTTGGGCAAACGTGTGATGAATTCCATTGATATGCTTTCCCATTTATGTTGAGGAATTGACAATGGTTGAAGGAGACCAGAAGGATGAGTGTGTTCAACCTTATTCTACTGACATGCAGTACACTCCCTCACATGCCTTAGAACATCCTCCTTGAGGCCCTTCAAAGTGAACATCTCTCTTACCTTCTAGTAAGTTTTCAAAAATCCGGGATAGCCTGCTATTGGTGCATTGTGGGCAGCCATCAAAATTTTCTCTTTCAACTTAGATTCAAGAGTTAGAAAAATTATGTTCTTGTAATAAATAACATCATCGATAACTTGGTAAGAATCGTCCTGATTTACTCTATCCAACAATTCACAAGCAAACTGATTTTCTGCATATTCCTTAACTAGTTGGGCCTTCCAATCAGTGGGTACTTGCAGCAAAGAAAAATCAAATTTTCTAGAGAGGGAATCATCAACTACATTCAACTTACCCTTCTTATATTCAATATCAAAATCATAAGACTGAATTTTACTTACCCATTTTTGTTGTCTGTCATTCAGCTCTTTTTGGGTCAAGAAATGCTTCAAGTTGTTGTGATGAGTCTTGACTATGAACTTGGCTCCCACCAGATATTGTCTAAATTTATCCAAGGAATTCATGATGGCTAACATCTCTTTATCATACATAGAATATAGCTTCTCATGGGGCTGCAATTTCCTGCTCTCATAAGCAATAGGATGTTTGTTCTGCAGTAATATTGCTCCAATGCCTTCACCTAAGGCGTAACACTCCAATATAAAAGGTTGGCTGAAATATTGAAGTGCAAGTACTGGGAAACTGCTCATAAATTCCTTCATTATGTTAAAATATTTTTTAGCCTCTTCATTCCAGCAAAATGCACCCTTCTTGGTAAGGTGTGTCAAGGGAGAAGTGAGTTTGGAAAATCCTTTTACAAACTACCTATAGTATGTGCATAAGCCAATAAATCCTCTTAGAGCTGTTATGTTCTTTGGGCTTTGCCAATCAAGGATGGCTTGGATCTTATCCATGTGTACGTTGGCTCCTTCTTGCCCAATGACGTGGCCAAGATAGAGGAGCTCCTTCAACCCAAACTCACATTTGGACAATTTAGCATAAAAGGACTGTTATGCAAGAAGAGTTAGAACATTGTCCAAATGTTGCAAATGCTCTTCCCATGTCCTACTATAAATCAGAATGTCATCAAAAAATACAAGTACAAACTTATGGGGTTGTTTGCTGAAGATTTTGTTCATGCAAGATCGAAAAGTTGTTGGTGCATTTGTCAAGCCAAAAGGCACGACTAGAAATTCAAAATGCCCAAAATGGCACCGAAAAGCAGTTTTCTGAATATCTTCACTTTTCATTGTGATTTGGTGGTAACCAGAATGAAGATCAATCTTCGAAAATTATCTAGCTCCATGCAGCTCATCCATCATCTCATCAATCCTTGGAATAGGATATATGTTCTTGATGGTTTTCTTATTTAAAGCTCTGTAATCAATGCACATGCGCATTGTTCCATCTTTCTTTTTGACCAAAACCACCGATGAAGCAAAGGGACTTGAGCTTGGTCTTATGAACCCCATATCAAGCAACTCTTTGATGGTTTTCTCTATTTCATCCTTAAATCTCTTGGGATTTTGTAGGGGTGTATTTTTATAGGAAAAGTACCATGTTTTAGCTCTATCCAATGCTCAGTACCCCTGTCAGGAGGCCTTCCATGTGGCAGATCTTCAAACACCCTTTTGTGTTTGTGGAGCAATATTTGGATATCTTCTGGATGTTGTGACACATCAATGGTGGTACCTTTAGTGGTGATAAAACATTCAGCATCCCACTCTATGTCACCATGCCTCAAAATAGATCTCATGTTGTGTGCATAAATAACTTGTTTTGGGTAGGTGTTGACACCTCTCAAAACCTCTTGTTTTCCTTCAATATTTTTAAAGCACATCTGAGGGATCTGGTAATTTACCATATGCTCACCAATTGAAAACAACCATTTCACTCCCAAAACAACATTAGTATCAGCAACATCAACAATATAAAAACTATCAGTCACAGTATGGTCACCAATAGTTACCTGCAGCTTGGGAATCCACCAGTCACACTGCATAGTGTTGTTTTTTACCGGGATAATGACTGTGAAACCTCCAATTTTTATTTATTTTAGCTTCCTTATCTCTACCATGGCTGCATCTATGAAATTATGTGTGGCACCCCCATCCACCAAAACTGAAACTTGTTTCCCTTCTACAACTCCCTTAAATATCATAGTGTGGTAGCGGGGAACTCCACTCAAAACATCAATGTTTCCTTTTGGTTGTGAGGGCTCTTCTTCTTCTACTGTATCATACACCTCCTCTACTTGTTCTTGTTCTCTAACTTCTGCACTCATTTCTTCCTCATCACTTTCAGAAAAAAAAAAAAAAAAATTATATGTAATGAGCCTTACCATTGGCACATTTGTGCCCCCGAACCCATGGTTCTTGGCAGGAAAAACACAGTTTTTTCCTCCTTAGCTCATCCCGATCTCGGAATGAATAATCCCTTATGTTTGGGACAGCCACATTTCTCAATGGTGACCTTTGGTTCTGATTTTTAGCAGGTGCATTAAACTTTGGTGGGTATCTGGTTCTTGGGATTACATCTTGCAGACCCTAGTTCTGCTCAATGCTTCTCAAAGGATAGCTGGTCGGTAGGCTTTAACTAGCCCTTTTAATGGTTTTGCTAAGCCTTCTGTAAATAGAAGAATCAAGCGGACTTCAAATATATCAGTAACCATTATAGCCAACTTTTGAAATTCATAGATATAAGCTTCGGGAATCCCGGTCTTCTTAACATGTGCTAGTTCCCTGAAGGCAATTTCAGGATCCCTTCTATCCAATCTCTCCATCAGTCTTCTAGTAAATTATTCATATGAGTTCACTTTGTCATGGCCCAAATTCCTCATTCCATGGAACCACCAGTAATTAACTTCATCTTGAAAATGCAGATTTTCCATTCTAATGGCGTCCCTTTTAGCCATTGGATTCAGCTGAAAATAGGTGTCTAACTTCTGCACCCATGAGCTAGCAGTGCATTTTGTTGACCCATCAAAGTAAGGTAGCTGAATCTTACCAATTGCATTTCTTAGCTCATTATTATATGTTGGCTTCCTATGCCCACCCCTTGGCTGATTTCTGTATTGTGCTTCACAAAAATCCTTGAAAGGCAGAGCCCTTCTGCACTCTTCACTTAAAGTCTGGTATTCTACATACTGGTCTTCCCATGCATTAACTGTTTTAGTAAAAATCTCAGGTTGTTCTTCTCTATGTTCATCAAGGAATTTTGGCATGGTCTATCGGGGATGATCTTTGGATTCATCTTTGAATTCATTGGGCCTATTATGGGGACCAGTCTTAGAAAATATGATTCCACTAAATATCTTCCTATCATCATTCCAAGAGCCACTGCAGCTCCCTTCTACCTCTTTCTGTCCTAATTGTTTAGCCAAACATTCTCTAGTTTCTTTCCCAAATTGAATGATATTATGGGATATGTCATGTATCCCATTTAACATACTCTGTACAAAAATTCTAAACTCCTCCTTCTCATCATTTTCAGACATGTTCTCCCCCCCTTGTATTTTCCCTCCTGTGGATTCTACCTCTTCCTCCACAAATGGATCTTCAGGATTCTTTCCTTTGGGGATTGGTATTCTTTTAGGACTCATAACCCAAAATTGAGAGCAGGTTCAGAGGACCATGCTTTGATACCACTATTATATCCTAGTCAAGATCTGACCAAAATATTAACTTCCACTTCAGATTTTTAATGGAATTTTACTAGCAATTTTTAAGGCAAACTCTCGGACTTTGCAGGATGTAAGTGATGAGGATGGAAAATCTGAATGGGGATGGTAGGAAAGAGATTAGGTTCTAGAAATTATAGGTGAGAGTGTGCAGAAGCAGCAAAATATGGTTCAGCAGAATTCCTTAGCACAAAGTACTAGAGCCATTTACTTTTCAGCAATAGAGCAATTTTATTGCCTACTTCGAGGCTCCCTGGGATTCTAGCATACGCTAACAAGATTGCGTGAGGATTAATAGGTTTAGTACAGATATATATCAGTCATGTAACTCATAAAATATGCTGGAATAAAGACTGGGTGAACTTGGAAGAGTTTGGAGTAATTTGGGGATTAATTGCACACGGTGGACTACTGAGCTAGTTAAGTTTCTGGCTTTCCCAAATCAATTTAAATGCAACCAAATTCTTAATACAGGGTATGATATGTAAAATATATTGAAATATGAACCTTCTACAACTGGAATGGATTTAAACTGATACTCAGAATGGATTCAGCAGTTATTTTGGTAAAACTAGTCTAGAATAAGCACCCAACTAGCTAGTCTTGCACTTTAACTCATCAAATTGATTCAAAAGTTCATATACTCTATTATGATATTAAATAAGACTCTGATATATGATATTAAATATAAATAAGTTGATATATGACTTCAGAACACTTCTTTTCTCATTAACTGATTATATTCCAAAGTACAATGCCTCACAGGCTAGATTTTGCATTACAATAGTGGAAGAATGAATATGAGAAGAAGAAAATTACTTTGGCTCTGTTCTGGAATAGATTATCAGTCCATCTACAGGTTATATATATGATCTTTCTGAACTCTTATTTGTTGGTCTTCACTGGGGTGCAATCATCAAACTAACTATCTCCTCCAAGGGAATCACCTCCAAATCTAGCTTAGGAAGATGTAGAAGTAGAAGAAGAGTGGAGATCAGGTCTAATATTGATCTATGTACATTAGAAACCTCTGATATCTACAAATATCAGTTCAATGAGTTCACTGGAGGTATTGGGTGCATTCCTCCATAACTGTCTTCATCTTCTAGTGTTCCTCCACCAAATCTAGCTGCAAATCTTATGTACTAGTGATCTCCTTTTCCAATTGGATGGATTGCTGGTACATGGTCTTCGATGAAGACCCTCATGGGAATAGAGACATCCCATTCTATTTCCCGAGGAAGCTGTATGCAGAATTTACCTTAGGGAAACATGTGAACTATTTTGATATTTTAGAGTTCCAGGATGTAGGTCATGGGATGCCCCAAGATAGGGAAGGGGCTAGGACTGATCCTAACCATGTGTGACGCCCTCCACGCACACGAAACCCCCCTAAGGTATATATTCATGCGGGTCCCATTATTGATGAAATACAGGAGGCCTTATTCCATTTGGCAGATAGATTGCTTCAAAATGGGATTGCTGTCGAAGGCAATGTAGGCCAAGCGGTTGGCACTTTTGAGGATGTTCCATCTGGGGATGGACCATGGCACATTGAGGATCCACTTACTAGGTCTCAAGACCGTACCAGAGCTATAGATCGCACTGGAGACACAGAGGCTTCATAGCGTTGTGTTATTACACACCCTTGCACAGTGTGTGGAAGCATATGCTAATGGCCTGCTTCAGAGTTTCGAGGTGATGGATTACTCCAATATGTAAGTAAAACTCATTGTTTACATAGTATATTTTGTTTTATATCACAGTTTTCAATTGTTTCGTAATTTATTTCTATTTAATTATCTAACAATTTACATGAACAAATATACAGCTGGTGTCCAATGACACCCCAGATTCGCATAATATGACCATTGATGATGATGACATTGATGCAACGGTTAATGCTGCATATGATTTTGGTGCTTCACCATTAGCTGTAAGAACTTTACTTTTTAATTTGTCATCGTGATTTACATATTTATAGTAGAGATTGCAACATTCAATACGTCTTAATTTGGATACAATCTGTTTTATGCAGGGTGGGCACGATGAGTTTGTGGAATCCCAGGCAGGTCCCTTGCATGTAGAGGAAGATTCCCAACCAAAGGTGCATTCTTTTAATTATGCTTTTAATGATTTGAAACATGTATGCTTTTAATTATTAGAAATTTTCTAATTGTATATTTATGTTTTGTTACGTAGCATGATTTACATGCTTTATATGACCATTTATTTAGGGGGATGTCAGTTATTTCACCCACTGGTGACCCACTTCTTCACCTTTCCCAAGTATATGTAGTATAGTTTAATTTGTACATGCAAGTATGCCTCGCTTTCTTTGAAAAAGTCATTGACCGTCCATGTAGTATATGTCTCATTTTCTTTGTATTTGCTGACATTGACATATCTTACTTTATATAGGCATCGAGTGAGCGAGTGGTGCTTGAAAAGTACCAAATCGAGGTTGTTGGTGACCCACCTCTCCCCCCCAGGTACATGTATGTCTCGCTTTCTTTGAAAAAGTCACTGTCCGTCCATGTAGTATATATGTCTCGTTTTCTTTGTATTTGCTGACATTGACATATGTTACACTATGCAGGCATCGAGTGAGGCAATGGTGCTTGAAGAGCACCAAATCGAGGTTGTTGGTGAACCACCTCTGCCCCCCTGAGGTACGTGTATGTCTCGCTTTCTTTGAAAAATTCATTATCCGTCCATGTAGTATATGTCTCGTTTTATTTGTATTTACTGACATTGATATATGTTATTTTATGCAGGCATCTAGTGAGGCAGTGGTGCTTGAAGAGAACCAAATCGAGGTTGTTGGTGACCCACCTCTGCCCCCCCCAGGTATGTGTATGTCTCGCTTTCTTTGAAAAAGTCATTGTTCGTCCATGTAGTATATGTCTCGTTTTCTTTGTATTTGCTGACAATGACATATGTTACTTTATGCATGCATCTACTGAGCGAGTGGTGCTTGAAGAGCACCAAATCGAGGTTGTTGGTGACCCACCTCTTCCCCCCCCAGGTACGTGTATGTCTCGCTTTCTTTGAAAAATTCATTGTCCGTCCATGTAGTACATATGTCTCATTTTTTTTGTATTTGCTGACATTGACATATGTTACTTTATGCAGGCATCAAGTGAGGCAGTGGTGCCTGAAGAGCACCGAATAGAGGTTATTGGTGAACCACCTCTGCCCCCCCAGGTACGTGTATGTCTCGCTTTCTTTGAAAAATTCATTGTCCGTCCATGTAGTATATGTCTCATTTACTTTGTATTTGCTGACATTGACATATGTTACTTTATGCAGGCATCTAGTGAGGCAATGGTGCCTGAAGAGCACCAAATCGAGGTTGTTGGTGAACCACCTTTGCTCCCCACCCCAGGTACGTGTATGTCTCGTTTTCTTTGAAAAATTCATTGTTCGTCCATGTAGTATATGTCTCGTTTTCTTTGCATTTGCTGACATTGATATATGTTATTTTATGCGGGCATCTACTAAGGCAGTGGTGTTTGAAGAGCACCAAATCGAGGTTGTTGGTGACCCACCTCTTCCCCCCCTAGGTACATGTATGTCTCGCTTTCTTTAAAAAAGTCATTGTCTGTCCATGTAGTATATGTCTCGTTTTCTTTGTATTTGCTGACCTTGACACATGTTACTTTATGCATGCATCTACTAAGCGAGTGGTGCTTGAAGAGCACCAAATCGAGGTTGTTGGTGACCCACCTCTACCCCCCCCAGGTACATGTATGTCTCGCTTTCTTTGAAAAAGTCATTGTCTGTTAATGTAGTATATATGTCTCGTTTTCTTTGTATTTGTTGACATTGACGTATGTTACTTTATGCAGGCATCTATTGAGCGAGTGGTGCTTGAAGAGCACCCAATTGGGGCCGCTGATGACCCTCCACGTGCCCCCCCCGGGTACATGCAGTTAGCCTGCCGAGTACCATGACTTACACACGCACAGTAAGTAAAAATGTTATATTTGCTTGGAATTTGAACAAATGTACATAGAGTTGTATTTATTTTTATAGCTTGGTAAACTAACTTACAAATTTTTGTTTGTGTGCAGTCTCTGCAAATGAGAATCGATCCTCCTATTCAGTGTTGGGGAACTCCATCGAGCAGCCGAAAAAGAAAGGTAGACTTCTCAAAAGCCACTGACAGTGGCAGTGAAAATGGGGATAAATAGAATTCATGTATAAGGGGGTAAATAGAATCCATGTATAGGGGGGATACATACATGTACCGTTTTGTTTGTATACACACAGATGTACAGTATGATCCACTATTTTGTATTATGGCCATGGCATGCCATTTTTTAAAACATTATGTGTACATATCATATAAAGCAATGTTCAGATTTATATATATGGTTGACTTGATATGGGAACATGATGTGCATTATATGCCTTGCAGATATGCTTAACTATGTTTTTAGGTTTATGGCCTTGTGAAATGATGAGTTAAGAAATTAGGCATCTAACAAGTATATATGATGAATACCCTATGTTAGTGCATGCCTATGTTTTTCTTTACCCAACTATGTGATTTTCATGTGATTTTGTATCATCCTTCCAAGACTTATGACTTAGGATAGATATCATATTTCAATAACAAAGTGTGATGTACCACTTGACATCTTATATATCATTTTTATTTTTATATTTATGTCACAATGTGTTTGTTTGATGTTGTTGTTGTGTTAGATGTTTAACAAATTGAAAAAAACTCGTCACAAGAAAGCCTTGAAAATTAAAGGAGATGGTTGAAACAAGTCTGTAAAGATATGTGTGAAGAACCTGCAACAATTAATTAATGAAAATACACGAGATAACAGAAATAACAGAACTCAGAATCGCTTTTATTGATCACAGGCCACTTCGAGGGGGCAACCTCCTTTGAGCAAGCTCAATACAAATAACTTCATGGTACCTTCATTGGTCTCAACACAAACTTATATACTAAGTCTAGGTGCCAATACCATGTGTCAATACAAACCATGGGCCAATCCAAACTATGGATCAATAATTACTACGGGACGACTTACAAAGCATATGCGTCCAACAACAATAAGACAAACTATGGATCAACAAATACTACAGGATGACTTACAAAGCATATGCGTCCAACAACAATATACTAACAAAGTAAATAGAAGGGTTGACATGGGTTCTTAACATCCCCTCTCCCTTAGAAAAAGCTTTGTCCTCAAAGCCTTAGATGTGGAAATTGATGCATAATCTAAAGGAGTGGTTTTCCTGTAGCATCCTCGAGTTGCATTTCGGGCCACTGATGCCTTTTGAGTTTCAGGGAGGGTTGCTTGGAAGGCTGTAGACAAAGAAGAACCATATCAGCTGCGTGAAAAGTGCGCTCAGAATGGTGCTGATTGGCTTGTTGTTTCAGTCGAATACTTGCCATGTGAAGATGGTCCTGCAGAATGAGAAGAATATGATCGCGGTTTCGAAGAACCGAGTCAATTTCCTGAACTGGGGAGCTGCTGAGGGTGTATGGAAGAAGAAATGGCAGTGCATGTCCATAGACTGCTTCATATGGTGTCCTTTTAGATGTGGTATTGTACCACTGGAGTGCTTCTAGGAAATCCATAGAAATAGTTGTTCAAATCTGTGTAGGGATGGGCAAGGGTACGAGCAGTCCTAAAAGGAGTGTCGTTTCACCCTTGTTGACTAGGAAAGTATCACAGTCAGCCACCATCTGTTGAATTTTCATTTTCAATCCTTACCAAAAGACGTTGCATTGTTCCCGGTCAGACATTTTGAGGAACCCAGAGTGCCCTGCTGATGAAGAAGCATGGAGTTCATAGAAGAGATAGCCTTGCTGAACAGATTGCAACCAATTTGGAACAAGTAGAGAAATAGCTGTAAGAGAAACTGGGTCATAAAATGTGCGAGAAGGAGAATCTACCACCATATTGTCCTTACCCTTCTTGTAGGTGATCGCATAGGCATAACCCATGAGTTGGATAACCCATTGCAAGTGTGATGGGGAGGAGACCCATTGTTCCAGGAAATTTTCCAAACTCTGGAGATCAATCTTGATGCAGAAATAATTCCCTAATAGGTATGGCTGCCACTTCTGTACTGCATGCAAAATAGCCATCATTTCCTACTGAGATGTAGATGCAGCTAAATTCTTACCGGAAAGGTCTCTTGAAGGCGGGAAGCCCACTGGGTCAGCAAGGACACCTGCATATATATCCAATGAAGTAGGGGAGACCGTTGATGGGTGCATTTGAATGGAATGGAGTTGAGCGATGACACCATGTGAATTCTTCTTAAGGATCTTTTCCAGGCGATGTGAACTGATGATGCAGAGAGACCCTTATTTTAAGCCCTTAAATTTGTGTTGTTTCCCATTGACTGAAAACTGCATCCAAATTTCAGCAAAATCCCATAAGATGGGGCCAAGTGTGCGTAACCATTGAACGCCCAAAACCACATCACATCCGCCTAAGGACAAGGCAAACATGTCAGAGTGCGGGTTATAATCTTCCAGAGAGATACGCACATTGTGACACTTCCCCTTGCAAGGTAAGGTGCCCCCATTGGAAACCATGACTTCAAAGTTGGAGCAAGGATGGACAAAACAATCATCCTGTTTGGCGATCCGATGGTCAATGAAGTTATGAGTGCTACCAGAATCAATGAGTATTGTAAGAGGAAGATTCTTGAAGTAACCCCTGACCCGCATTGTTTGGGGGGTGGTGACGCCAGATAAAGCATGGAGAGATATCTCTGGTCGTTCATCCTAAGATGGGGGGTCAATAGGCAGCTCCTGAATGTCGGCCTGGTCATCCATTTTATCTGGAGCTTCTTCACCAATTTTGGAAGCAGGTGGAGAATCCATATCTAAGAGATAGAGCTTTTGTTGAAGACATCTATGTCCCCGAGTGAATTTCTCATCACAATTATAACAAAGCCCTTTTTCTCTGCGTGCCTGCATCTTTGTTTCAGACAAATGCTTGATAGGAGTTGGTCGAGGAGCTGGTGGGATGGGAGGTCATTGAGAACCCATATTTCGGAAGGGAACAAAAGTGGGTTTGGAGCGCTGTTTGGCTGCAATCTTGTCTTCTTCCAACTTAGCCAACCCTAGGACTTCCATCATTGTGAACATGTTATACAACTTGACAAGAACCCTTCATTGATCTCATTTTGGGGGGGGTCAATTTTAGTAGCTGTTTTGACCTCCGTTTCAAAAAGGGTGTATACTGGTAGCACCATTTTTCATTTTGAGCCATTTTTTTGTGATTTTGAAACTTCTTGGTCATAAGAAAATTATAACTCTTAGGAAAAATGGTCATTTTTCAAACTTTACCAAAAAATCTACATTTAATAGCTAGCTATAGTAAAAACACACACACATTTTTGAATTTTTGTACGATTTAGAAGCTACTATGAACGAAAAATACATGCATTTTCAAAGTTTTTTCAGTAAACTTTTATCTTAAAGAAGTAATTTTATGGACAAATTTCTATACAAATTGCGAAAGAAAAGACATTCAAAACCATTTTTCAACGTATTTTCTGTTATTTGATGTATAAAAAAAAAAAAAAACTCAAAACAAAATCTAAATCTAAATTTTAAAAATCAAAATTAAAAAAAATAATAATAATTTAACCAAATTTTAAAACAATTTTTTTAAAAAATTAAGATTTTTTAATAAAAACTAGAAACCAAGTTTAAAAAATAAATAAAAAACTGTAAATAAATTTAAAAAAAAAAACACATTATAAAAAATACAAATTTTTAACAAATTACAATTGAAAAATAATATTTTCAATTTAAAAAAAAAAATTAAAAACCAAAAAATATATTTTTAACAAAACATTAACAAAATATAAAAAAAAAAATTGAAAACAAAAATCATAATAAAAAATTGAATTAAAAAAAAAAAAAACATTATGCCTCCCTCCCTCCTCCACCTCCCCTCCCGCTTCCTCCCACGCATACCCTCCACCATCCGCCACGGCCCCTTCAACCTCCACCTTTCCTCCCCCTTCCTCCACCGCCTCCCCTCTGCCATCCCCCATGTCCGCCTCCCTCCTCTACCTCCCCTTCCCCTTCCTCCCTCGGCTCCCATCCACCATACTCCACACCCCCCTCGCTCTCCCCCGCCCCTCTCCTCCCTCCTCTCCCCCTCCCCGCCGCCCTATACCCTCTCCCCGCCCCCTATCCGCCACTCCTAGCACCCCGCCCGCTGCCCAGACCACCATCAACCGGGCGGCGCGATTCTGAGACCCTCTCCTAGTGCCGCCCCTTCACGGTGGCGCGATTCTCAGAATCGCGCCGCCCGGTTGGTGGTGGTTTGGGCAGCGGGCGGGGTGCTGGGAGTGGTGGATAGGGGGGCAGGGAGGGGGTACAGGGCGGCGAGGAGGGGGAGAGCAGGGAGGAGAGGGGCGGGGGAGAGCGAGGGGGGAATGGAGTATGGTGGATGGGAGCCGGGGGATGAAGGGGGAGGGGAGGCAGAGGAGGGAGGCGGACGTGGGGGATGGCAGAGGGGAGGCGGTGGAGGAAGGGGAAGGAAAGGCAGAGGGGAGGCGATGGAGGAAGGGGATGGAAAGGCAGAGGAGGAAGGGGAAGGAAAGGCAGAGGAGGAAGGGGCCGTGGGTGATGGTGGAGGGAGGGAGGGAAAGGATTTTGATTTTTTTTTTTTTAAATTTAATTCTTTATTATGTTTTTTAATATATTTTTTTAAATTTGTTGTGTTATAATTTAATTTTTTTTTTAAGTTTTTTGTTTTTAAAATCATTTTTTTTTTAAAATTGAGATTTTTAAAATTGTTTTTTGTTAGAATTTAAATTTTTTATATGTTTTTTGTTTTTAAAATCAATTTTTTTTTTTTAATTGAGATTTTTATATAGTAAAAAAAAAAATTGTTTTTTTATTGAGCTTTATATATATATATTTTTTAAATTTAGTTTTTTTCTTTCTAAATTTTAAAATTTTAACATTTTCTAATTTTTTAATTAATTTTTCTTTAAAATTTTGAACATTTTTATATATTTTGTGGTATTTTTCAATCTTATATATATATATATATATTAATTTGATATTTTTTTAATTTTGTTTTAAATTTTTCTCAAAGTGTTTTTATTATTTTTTTAAATGTTTTTTTTTGGAAAATTTGAAATTTATGTTCCATTTTAATTTTGATTTTCTATTTATTTTTTTTACTTTTTGTTTATAATTTTTTTTTAAGGTTGTAAATAATTTATGAAATTATTTTTAATTAACTTTTTGAAAATTTTAAAATAATTTTTGCATTTTTGAATTTTTTATTTAATTTTAGGAAGTCTTTGAGATTGTTTTTTAGTGTTTTTGATGCAATAATAATAATTGTTATAGGTGTTTCCTCCCCTGTGCACCCAAATGTCATAAATTAGGTGTTTTATGATTTAATATATCGTTTTATTATGAATAATATCATAAATTAGTTTATTTTATATAGAAAGTGAGTTTAAATTTTTTTTTGAATAATTTGTATTTAGCTAGGTGCTAGTTTTATATAGTGTTGCTAAGAGAATTAATAAATACAATTTTCAATTTTGATAAAATCATATAAAAATGCCATTTTTTGAAAAAGTGTGCTACTGGTAGCAAGCGTTTTCAATTTAGAGCTTGATTTTAAGTTTTTGCAAACAACAATAACAAATGTTTTCGTTCAATTCTATATTTTTGACCCCAAATCAAAAAGTGGTGCTACCGGTAGCACCACTTTTTGATTCAAGGTTGTTTTTTGGTGTTTTTTATGCAAAAATATGAGTTTTTATGGCTAGAGTTCTCATTTTGAGTAAATAGTTCTCGTCAAGTTGTATAACATGTTTGTGTTGGGACAAAATATTTTAACCTCCGACCGGATTTCATCCTTAAGACCACTGATAAAACAACTCCTGTAGAATTCATTAGACAATCTTGCTATGTGATTGGCTAGTTTCTCAAATTCTGTCTGATACTCTCTCACAGTGCCATTTGACGAAGTTTAGTGAGTGCTCCAGTGAAGTCATCAAAAGCACTAGGACCAAATCGTTGCAAGAGGAGTTGGCAAAAATCTGTCCATTTTGGCTCGTCATGAGATGTGATGTACCAACAGTACCATTGAAGGGCTTCATGTTCCAAATGAAAGGATGCAAGTGGAACTTTTTGGACATCAAAAGTATTATGCAGACTGAAATACTGTTCTGCACGACAGATCCATCCAGTCGGATCAGTACCATTGAAGCGAGGAAATTCAAGCTTCGGACCATGGGAATTGCTAGAAGAAGAGAACCCATTAGCTGCAGAAGATTCTGGTTGTCGATTATTGTTCATGGCTGAATGCTGAAGATGGAGGCTGAGAAAATTTTCATCCAGATCTTGGAGTTTGGTTTGGATGGGTGCAAGTGCTTCCTCCAAGATTTTTGCTCATGCATGGGTAACAACCATAACCGGGATTTTTATTTATTTATTTTGGGAATGGATAGAAACACACAAATGAAATCTTATTTAGTAAAGGGAAATTTGGATTTGGAAAAAACTCGGATGGGTAATTGGGGTTTGACTAGGTTTTGGACACTTTCTGATGGATAGGGAAGCAAAAAATGGGGATTTCAGAAGCGGGGTGAAAGAATGAGAAAATTTGTCAAAGAGGGACAAAGAAGCAGAAATAGGGAATGAACACGGTGGCAAAATTTAGAGGTGAGTGGATGAAAATTGAAGAAGTTATGGCAAACCCTAAAAATAAACAATTGTGAGATTTCTTGCTTTGGGAAGTAGAATTTGGGATAGGG
Source organism: Larix kaempferi (assembly GCA_027924585.1). Classification (NCBI taxonomy): domain Eukaryota; kingdom Viridiplantae; phylum Streptophyta; class Pinopsida; order Pinales; family Pinaceae; genus Larix; species Larix kaempferi. The sequence continues at coordinate 23,282,854 of BSBM01000338.1, forward strand.
TCCACAGGAATGAAATATGTAAAATGGGATTGCAGGGGTGTCCGGGAAGTTTCATGGGAAACAAAGTTAAAACAAGGGAGATATGGCGAAAAAACGGAATTTTATACTTTTTTTTTTAAATTTCAGAAATGGATCTGCAACGGCACAGAAGGGATTAGAACGATTGGATCTGAAACGATGCGGAAGGGATCGACAACAGATGGATCTGAAACGATGCTGAATGGGTCGAAAACGGTTGGATCTGAAACGGCTGGATTGGGAACGAATGGGAATGGATCTGAAATGGCGCGGATGTGATCGATAACAGTTCAACTAAAAATAGATATGGACCCCAGGTATGTTCGGCTTCCTAACAGTTCAAGGGTTTCACTCGGCCGCCAATGTTGTCTGACATCTTGTGTATTGGGGCAGTGCCCCTCACTCCACGACTCAGGTAAAACTGATAACCGCTTTGCCACAAACGACAGCTCTTGGTTTACCTCACGGGTGGAAACTAGTCAATCAGGTAGGGGTCGTTGCCCTTTTCACTGGTAGGTCCTCTCAATGGGCCAGCTACTTTGGGGTTCTTGTGGTACTCCTCACAATGAGTTTTAGGGCTTATGCCCAAGTACTTCCCACAGTTAAGCAGATAGGGATTATTCCCAGATCCGAACTTGCAACAGATGCGAAAAAAAAAAATTGGCAGAAATTCCACCCAACGAGCCCGAGAAAGTGCTCTGATACCAGATGTGAAGAACCTGCAACAATTAATTAATGAAAATACATGAGATAGCAGAAATAACAGAACTCAAAATCACTTTTATTGATCATAGGCTACTTCGAGGGGGAAACCTCCTTTGAGCAAGCTCAATACAAATAACTTCACGGTAACTTCATTGGTCTCAACACAAAATTATATACTAAGTCTAGGTGCCAATACCATGTGTCAATACAAACGATGGGCCAATACAAACTATGGATCAACAATTACTACGGGACGACTTACAAATCATATGTGTCCAACAACAATAGGACAAACTATGGATCAACAAATACTACGGGATGACTTACAAAGCATATGCGTCCAACAACAATATACTAACAAAGTAAATAGAAGGGTTGACATGGGTTCCTAACAATATGCTCAACATGATGCCCAAAATGAGAATTATAAATTGATACATATGGCTGCAGATATTTCTCATTTTTGGTTGTTCTAAAGACTCCAAATCTACAAATTCCACACTAGATGTTTCACCATACAAGTCATTGATGGGATCAAAATATTCAATGGAATACATGTCCTGACTATGATCAACAATATGAAATATATAGCATATAATCTTTTGTGAAACAGAGAAGTGCATGCACTTGCCGTCTCATCATCAAACAAGGTTTTTTATACAAAATTTAATTTTTAATAATCACAACAAGACATCTAATTTAGATTTTTAAGATGAACTAAAGCTTATTAAACCCTCATCATCATGAGAAAATGGAATAGGAGGATGAGTGCTCTCATCCATAGGGATTTCTTCAAAGGAGTCCTGATGAATTTCTTCTTGGATTTTGTCTTCAAGGACTTGATCTTCAAGCAAATCTTGGAGTTCTTCAAAGCTTTCTTCCTTAAACATACCTTTGATATACTCAACATAGGGCATCCACTTTTCATGATCATTAGGGCTCCAATACTTGCAAAATACCTCAACCAAATATGCAAAAGGTGATATCTCACCCCTACCAAGACATCAAAACCAATCCCTTGCATTCCCTTGCAAAATAGTTCAAACAAACTCAACAAACATCTTCACGAGTAACAAAAAAATTTGAAGTGAATAGCATGAAACATGTAAGGTGTGTTGTGGCTTAATCAATGAACTCATTAAATATTGGAATATCTTTGAATATCAACAAGTCTTTAAATATCTTTGAAAGACAAGGGCTTCATCCCTTCATGGAGTCTCCAAATGAACATTTATGAATGTGAACTAGGTATATGCTCATCAATAAATTAGGATATCATACTAAGCTCGAGATAAATGGACTTGTCATTGGCAATGGCACCAAAATTTTATAGCTTAATTTAGCACTTAGGTGGGAAAGTCCCAACCCACAAAAGTTTCCAAGAAGAAACTTTGAAAGAGAACACCACTATCCCAAAATTAAGTGAATTGCAAAGTGATTTCTGAGTGAGTTTATTAGCTGCAAAGTTTAGATGTATCCCAAAATTAAGTGAATTGCAAAATTGAGCTGCCTAATGAGTGACTAAACTACAATGTTTTGAACCAAAGGTGAGAACTTGCTTGAGAAATTTTTGAAGCAAGATGTCACTCAAAGGTCTTAGATTTATGAAGTATTGGATCCTTCTAATTCAACTAATTTCCAGATTTATTGAAGTGATGATAAAAACTTCTCCAAAGGTGGATTTAACCAATAAAACTCAAGATGCTCCACTATAACAAGTGCTCATTTGAAATATTGTAGACAATCACTTAAAATTGGACTTTGAAAAAAAAATTGTAGACAAAGAGATAGAAAATTGATTTAGTAATCCACAATTAGCGTTCAAGTCCATGAATTAACATCCCATGAATGCACACAATGAAAATTCAGAGTTTATGTACCTTGCACATGTAATTTATAGAATTAACCAAGAGTGTGTAAATCACTTGGTTAGGGTGAATATGATGTTAGAATTTTAGTACAAAACAAAAATAAAATAATGAAAATTAGGCCTAAAAGTTTAATAATGCAAATAGGGTGAAAGTTACCTTCAGTTGATGATGTAGAAATATGGAAAAGATGGCAGTTGTGAAAGATTCAGATTTCTTTCTTTAAAAAAATGAGGAAATGAATGGTCTTGGTTGATGAGATGGAAGAAAAAACTAAATCATTGGGCTCATGAGGTCATATAAATAGTTCTCCTTCGGCTTAGTTTGAAAATACTTGGGGTTTGAATGCCTACAAAAGACTTGTTATTTTCTCACATAGAGCTTAGGTATATGGTCTTGTCACCTAGGGTTTTCTACTACTCAACTAGTACTCTTATTTTCAAAATTTCCCTTGGGTAAAACCCTATATCTTATTCCAAAAAATACCCCCAAAAGATTAAAACTATAAAAGTCATTGAGCAAAACCCTAGTTTACGAAATCAATGCACAATGAAGTCATTGGACCATGAAAACACGGTGGAGAGAGCCCCCTAAAGGTAATAGCATGCCAGGAGACCAACGGAGTCAACGATTCGTCGATCCGACCTTTGGTTGCCGAGTTATGTCGAGTTGAAAGTCACATGAAAATGTCGTTCAGGGACACTCGGTGACTCTCAGTTCGGGAGTGAAAAACCAAACGGAGCAGCAAGATTGCATGTCGTTGGCTCCTACAAGTGTGTATGGAAAATGACGATATGGGAACACTACCAACACTGGCACGATCGAGGGTTTTGCAGAGTTGACCCACCAATGTGAGAGTTGCATTGAAGGAAACTGAGCAAAACCCTAGTTTATGAAATGAATGCACAATGAAGTCACTGGGCCATGAAAACACGGTGGAGAGGCCCCCCTAGAGGTAATCGCATGCCAAGAGACCAGCGGAGTCAACGGTTCATCAATCCGACCTCTGGTTGTCGAGTTATGTCGAGTTGAAAGTCGCATGAAAATGTCGTTCAGGGACACTCGGTGACTCTCGGTCCGAGAGCGAAAAAACAAACGGAGCAGCAAGATTGCATGTCTTTGGCTTCTGCAGGTGTGCATGGGAAATTCCGATATGGAAACACTACCAACAATGGCACAGTCGAGGGTTTTGCAGAGTTGACCCACCAATGCGAGAGTTGCATTGAAGGAAACTGAGCAAAACCCTAGTTTACGAAATCACTGCATAATGAAGTCACTGGGCCATGAAAACACGGTAGAGAGGGTCCCCTATAGGTAATCGCACGCCAGGAGACCAACGGAGTCGACGGTTCGTTGACCCGACCTCCAGTTGCCGAGTTATGTCGAGTTGAAAGTCGCACGAAAATGCCATTCAGGGACACTCGATGACTCTTGGTCTGGGAGCGAAAAACCAAAGAGAGTAGGAAGATTGCATGCCATTGGCTCCTGCAAGTGTGTATGGGAAATGCCGATATGGGAACACTACCAACGCTAGAACGGTCGATGGTTTTGCAGAGTTGACCCACCAATGTGAGAGTTGCATTGAAGGAAACTGAGCAAAACCCTAGTTTACAAAATCAATGCACAATGAAGTCACTGGGCCATGAAAACATGGTGGAGAGGCCCCCCTAGAGGTAATCGCATGCTAGGAGACCAACGGATTCGACGGTTCGTCGATCCTACCTCCGATTTTCGAGTTATGTCGAGTTGAAAGTCGCATGAAAATGTCGTTCAGGGACACTTGGTGACTCGGTCAAGGAGCTAAAAACCCAACAGAGCAGCAAAATTGCGTGTCATTGGCTCCTACAAGTCTGTATGGGTAAGGACAATATCGAAACACTACCAACACCAGCATGGTTGAGGGTTTTGCAAAGTCGACCCACCAACGCAATATTTGCAAGAGTTGACCCAACAATGTAATTAAATGTACATCTATATAAAAATAATAAAAAAAAGTAAATTGCAACAACTCGAGAGCATGTTATTTTCCGATTTCTATTTGTTGGTGTCTAAAGACACCGGGTTGTTCTTGGCGCCTCCAATGTGCCATAGATCGTGTTTGGATCCTAGGCACACGAAAGGCTAAACATTAGTACTCTCATACGAAATAAAGAGAACCCAATGAAAATGTGCAAACATTATTTATAGATAACTCACTTGAGATTGTAGGATCGTGTTTATAGTGTCCAATATTCTTTGAATAGTATTATGTCTGTGAATGGTATCCGTCAATCACATGTTAGTACATTGGGAATAAACTAAAGGCTAAATAATTGAAATTGTGTGTCAGCACGCACTTTAAAGTTTAAATAACGTACCTGACAATATAGCCACACTGGGCAATCTAGTAACACCTGACAATGCACTCACTCGAGTAGGCCATCTGGATCATCTCTGCTGCCGATGGTGTCCATTAATCTATCATGCTCTAAATGAGGTAGCAAGTATCGTACATGTGATCTATTTTTGTTCGAAAGTGTGTGCAGCTTGATGTTTATACCAACTACCAGGTTGGTGAAGTGGTATACAATATCTCCTGGTCTATAATCCTGATATACATACCCACCCTTCCTTTTCTGTTGTGCTGCTAGTGTCAAGTAATCCCCTTTTATAACCATCGAGCCAGTTGGGAATTCAATATTTTCATCATCTGTAACAGGTTCGAGAATGGTTTGTTTCCGCTCTAAGCAACGTGCCAACCAATAGTCAGAACCCCATTCATTATTTTTTGGGGAAACCACTGCATATATCTGACCTGTGAAAGGAAATAGGTCGAGTTAACGATACATTTATTAAAAAAGGTCTTGCATGTAACATAAATAAAATTTCTTTCAATGTAAAGGCTTGTAGTGATTTAGGTACTACTAATTTACTTTTTTGTACCTGCTTGTATGAGATCCTATATGTGATCATAGTCTGTAGAAATATATGTTTGATCATCTTCCAAATGGTATATTTCATTAACCCCCTTGAAATCAGTGCCAAGTCACTCGATCCCATGTATCAACCGTATCTGTATACTCACAATCATCCCATTCATCGATGCTACAGGAACTGCAAAAGCAAGCCTTCAATCTTGTCCAAATTTGTAGGGCTGAGTTATCTGAGCTTCTAATTGAATGAAACTGTCGAGTTCCATGCACTGTGTTCACCCGATGTGTTTGGGATTGGTCCACATCTGTCACCTCCCAGAATATTCTCCGCACTAGGTGTTTCCTTGTTGCTTGTTCTCCCATCACAGATGCACACCATTTCACTATAGATGCAGCGTCTCGAAGGCGAGCACCTGTAAACTTCATCTCTTCCCTTCGAAGGGAATTTTTTATGCCTGCACCAGCACCATCGTGCTCTCCTTTGCCATGACTTGTTTCAAAGTAGTTCCATATAGGTGGCACCTTGTATTTTATGTGCAACAAACACAACCATTGAAATACACGTGCATTCTTGAACTGTCCAGCACAACCATCTGACCAAATCAAATGAAGATAAAATGGTATATACATAGCTATCACATGATCATAGAACAATTTAAAGCAATGTTGTACGTAATGGATGTCATGGGTCCCTTCATCACTTATGTAAAAGTGACTTTCTTTCAATATCACACGTTTCTCTTCCTTGCTACCTAACCCATGTCGATAAGTGATATGGACCATTATGCTCACTTTCTCTAAGTGATAGTATTGACTTTGTATTTCATTTTGTGGTTGTAGGGTGTAATTTTCCGCAAAGTCAACCACTGATAGTATTGTTCTGAGAGGGAAGGTGTCCCAACATATTCTGAATTGCTCATCTTGCCACCATGCCATATCGACATGCTTAATGTACTGTTGGATATTTCCACGGAACTCTGAAATAAAATCACATACTTGCACCTGGTGGAAAAAAAATAAACAGTGTTATAAAACAAAATAAAAAGATTTACATGAATATTAATATGTCAATAATTAACAATGTTATAAAACAACATAAAAAATGTACACTCAGATAAATGAATATTATTCATGTAGATTGTCACCTTTGAAGTCACCAATTTAATATTCCTGCTTTCTTTCCGATTATGTAGCTGATATGTCTCGTACTGATAGTTCTGCTTCTCGACAATTGCATTCCTTAATTCTTGATCTTCACTCTCATGGATGCAATCAGACCATAATGATATCCCACCACAATTGTTGCAAGAACCCTTTACGCATTGTTTTAAGTATTATGCTATGGATGAAATCTCTCGATGACATTGGCGGTACTGTACTTGAGCATTCATGCACATGGTTGGGATGCAAAAAACGACGTATATGTGCAAATGTATGATAATATAGATCAAACTCGATGTGGTATCTACCACTACAAGTGTTCCAGATGGTATTGATTCTAACATACCAAGGCTTGCATTTTTCAAAAGATATTTTCCCGAGCCTTAGCTCTACGTGGGAAACTTTAAACATCTAGAACAATTGAGTTTGTGTCATGTCCAGATAATTTTTAACATGAGGTTCATTGTTCATATAACCCCTACATCGTTTTAACACATCCTTTGTGTTAAAAGAAGGCCTAGCGTTATCGTGTCAAAAAGTGTGCACTAGTCCCTTCACTGCTTCGACTAACTTCATGTCTTTGCGGGAAAACCTACCGCTAAATGCCCATAATGTTTCCATTGGTCCCTCTACATCAAGGTTGTCTCTTCTTACTGAATATTTTTTAAGTGTCTTTGGATGTAAATGCACAATTTGTGATGTGCATTTAAGTAAATGACGTTGTCTTGTGGATCTACATACAATTGATTCAGCCAATAAGCGGCGAACCACATTACAGTCCTCTGAACGCGTTTTTTTACCAATAGATGTGAATGCAGCAGCAAGAGATTTAACAATGTGATTACTTGATTCAATATTATTCAATTTTCTTATGCCTAACTTTCTTCTAACAGTTTCCATATTTCCAGATTTAATCAAATCTAAAAACAATTGGCATTTACCGGCTTCAATTTTTTTATCAAAATATTGTTTCATTATTTGAGAACAATGACGAAGGATAATGCGTTTAGGCACCTTACCTTCCATGGAAGTCAATTCGCTCTCGTCCACTTGTATGATTTTAGGAGTTCTCTTTCGTTTTTATGCGAGATTTCTTGTCGTTTGAAATGCCGGAGTGATGTTTACATCCACTACAGGATGACAACTTTGATTAGGAGATTGAACCACCTGGCATGGTTGTTGTGGAGTCACATTTGCATCATCGGGAACATAATGATTGAACTCTTCACAAGATTTTTTGCTTAATAATGGACCAAGATTATCATCTACCCTATAACCAGCTTCCATTTACGTTGCAATATCTTCCTCAGCCTCTACATCAGGTATCTGTTGAGCGGAAATGGGAAGTTTTTCCTCATCCAATGAATGCCGACGATTTATTGAATCTTCCCTCCTCTTTTGTTTTTTTATTTTCAGCTTGTTCTGGTGTAAGCACCTTCCTCGTTGACTTCCAACCTCTATTACGTACATTCCCCATCGAAATCCACCCAAACTTGTACAAAACCTATGGATTTGTGTAATAAATGACTAAATGGCAGGTTGAACAGTACTTTGTGCGCGGGTTCAAAAGAATTCTGTCTTTTGCTACAGTAAAACTAGCCCACGCCCTGCAACCCAAGATTTTTTATAAAACACATATCGCATATGCGATATAACGCATGTCTGTTTTAACGCATATGCATTGTATCACATATGCGATATGCATATTATGCTTTTTACCTAACGGCCAGATTGTATAACGTGATCACTAAATCGCATATGTAATATATCGCACATGCGATTTAGTGCATATCAAATATTGATACCTCATAACCTTATAATGGAACCCATACCCATGGTTAAGACCTTGATACCTATCCTTAGTGCACACAACCTAATAATGGAACCCATACCCAACCTAGAGGCCAAATATCCCATCTAAAAGGCATGTGTGGTGATTAAAGGACTCATTTATAGCTCATGAGCCATAAAATCTTCATTTAGGTCCTAAGACCCTACTTTTTCTTCCATGACCATGCTCAAAGTCCCAAACCTTATAATGACACCCTTATCCCATTTAAACTCCATTTATAGGGATTTTTGTAGTCTGGGACCTTGTGATTTGTCCATGAACCATAAAAACATAATCTAATCCCTAGAAGATTGGATTTATCCTTGGACCATGGTAGTGTCTTTAGAACTATCTCTTGTTTGGAAATATTCATAATGGGTCCTATATGACCATGGTCAATGCCTCGAGAACAATCTTCAATGCATAAAATAGTCTAATGGCACATATATCCCATATTATGGCTAAATATCCCCTTTAAAGGGCATTTGTAGTGGTTTAAGACTTCTTTTTGTTACACTTTTGTCCCATTACCATGGTTAAGACCCTGAGACCCATCCTTAGTGCATAAAACCTCATAATGACACCCATATCCCACTAAAGGACAAATATTCCATCTATAAGGCATGTGTGTTGATTTAGAGACTCATTGTCTTTTCTTCCATCACTATGGTCAATGTCCATAGACCCATCCCTCCCATCGGAAACCCTATAATGGCACCCTTATCCCCTTATAATACCATTTAGACTCCCAAGATTCCATCCAGATGATCTACGGGGTGGCTCATGGCCCAACATTACATTGATTAAGCTAAAAGAGGGAGGGGGGAGTAGTTATAAGTGGGAGGGAGGGAGGGAGGGATGGGGAGGGAAGTGATATAGGGGGGATGGAAGAGGGATAAATATAAGAGAGAGGGATGATTGGGTGCAAGAAAGATATAGGATAATGGATGGAGGAAAGATATAGCATAATGGATTGAGGGACAAATGGGGGGGTCTTTAAAGAGTGAAAGGGAGGAGATGGATGGATGGAGTGGTGGTATAGAGAGAGGTATAGAGTGAGTAAGAGAGAGAGACAAATGGGGGGGTGGTTAAAGAGTGAGAAGGGGAGAGTCAGAGAGAGAGAGAGAGAGAGAGAGAGAGAGAGAGAGAGAGAGAGAGAGAATGATGGATGGAGGGATGGTTAGAGGGTGAGAGAGTGGGATAATAACAGTGAGAGAGTAGGGATTTAGGGAAATGAAGGATGGTTACACCGAGGGATAGAGATGAGGTATTGTGTGTGTGTGTGTGTGTGTGTGAGAGAGAGAGAGAGAGAGAGAGAGAGAGAGAGAGAGAGAGATGGATATTAAGGAATGGAGAAAAAGATGGAGAGATGAAGGAGGAATGAAGGCTTGAAGGTGGAGAGAGGAGGTAGGGGGAGAAAGTGAGGGATGGAGTGAGTGATAGGATGGATCACATTGAGGTTTAAGGAGAGGGAGGGAGGGGGGAAGAGAGAAAGGGTTTTGGTGGGGGGGAGGGGCAACAAAGGAATTGTTTTAGAGGGTGTGTGGATGTGTGTGTGAGAGAGAAAGGGGAAGATTGGTTATAGAGGGAGAGGGGGTGTGGTGTTCCAAGACCAAGAGGTGTGTCAGTTTGTTTGAGGGGGGAGTGGTGAGATTATGAAGGAGGGGGGATTTAGGCAGAGAGGGAGAGTGAGAGAGAGGGAGGAAAAGGGGAGAGAGAGAGGGTTGAGGGACGGTTATAGATGCAAAGAGATAGTGATGAAGAGAGGGTGTGTGGATGTGTGTGAGAGAGATAAAGGGGGGAAGTTTGGTTATACAGGGAGAGGGGGTGTGGTTTTTCAAGACCAAGAGATGTGTAAGTTTGTTCGAGGAGAAGTGGCCAAATAAGGAAAGAGGGGGTATTTAGACATAGAGGGGGAGAGAGGAAGAGAGAGAAGGAAATATGGTGGGAGAGAGAAGGGGGTGGAGAGAGGAGATAGGGGGAGAAAGTGAGGTATGGAGTGAGTGAGAGGATGGAACACATGGAGGTAGAAGGAGAGGGAGGGAGGGGAGAAGCGAGAAGGGAGAGAGAGGGAAGGGGGAGAGAGAGAGAGGGATGAGGGATGGTTATAGAGGTAGACGGGTGGTGAAGGAGAGAAATAACAATGGTTAGATAAAAGGGGATGGAGAGAGGTATGTGGATGTGTTAGATAGACAAAGGGGGAAGGTTGGTTATAGAGGGAGAAAGTGTATGGTGTTCCAAGACCAATGTATATGTAATTTTTTCTTTTAAATTGACATATCCATATACATAGCCTACAATTGTTGTTTACCTTGTTCCACCCATTGAGGTTGATCATGCAGAGGCAACAAGAAAGGCATCCTAACTTGGTAACCTCATCATCCTAATACCTCATTTGGACTAGCCCCTGAACCTCCAATAATCTGACCTCATTATCCACAACCATTCACAAAGTTTAGGCTATGTGTAGTCCTTTTGACACACTTACACTAAACCGCTTTGGAGGGGCCAATAATTACCATGATTTTTTTCTTTTAGATGGGGTTTCTCCCAAAGCCTATACAATAACTTGGTAAACTCTTTTTTACTCTCGTACCAAGCTACTAAAACTAAAACGCATATTTGTTATATCACATATGCGATCTGAATTGCATATGCAATATGAATCGCATCTGCTTTATAACGCATATGCGATATGAATCGCATCTGCATTATAACGCATATGCGAAATGAACAAGGCTAAATGCAGATGGGTTATAACGCACATGCATTATTTTAAAATTTAAAAACTCAGCAGGAGTAAGGCTTGGCATGATGTTCGGAAATAGCTTCGGGCTACTGAACCTATTGGCTAGGACTAATAAACCAGGGCTATTGCCTGTATTTTAGAACTCTATCAATATGCTCATTTTCAATGGCGTGTTTTGCTATGACAAACACAATATTTTTTTATGAAAATATAGAATATTGTAGAGTACGATATAACGATTCTGAATATGTAATTTTTTCCTAAAAATGTATGTTCTATTTATTTATTATTATTTTTCTAAATGACACACGTCAGTTTTCGAAAATAGATACATAGATTGTTTTTTATATAACATTTGATTGCCTTCACCATTTCCCAAGAAAACTATATGGTGCACTAGAGGAGAGTAATCTCTACAATCTTATATATAGAAATCAAGGATTTCATTAAATTTGGCCCCTAAAGTGTTTCACCCACACAGAACGTTTTCATTTCAATGTTTTCTGACTTCAATAATTAATAATAAAAATAATAATTCATGAAATTTTTTGAATAAATAGTGTTGCACTAGGCCTATATGTCATTTATATGTTTGCAAGATTTTATCCAAAATTGACCATCATTTACCTCAATAAGTGTTGAACCCGCACAAACTTATATGTTCTGATCTGCTGAAAATTTGAAACCCCAATTTAACGGAAACTAATTTTATAATAATTTTACACAAATTTTTTATAGATAAATGTTATATATTATGAAAGTTGATTCAATTACCTATCTTTTGTCTTTTTACTTCATCTTCAAATCCGTTAGGTAAGTACCCCTAATTGTCACCTAAAGTCAGAGGTTCCATGTGTTTCAGTATTATGTGGCATCTAAAGTGTCTTTAAAGGAGTCCATGATTGTGCATCAGCCCCATGATGAACTTGAACAAACACATTGGCGGTTCCACCAATGATGAAAGCATGAACATTCCTTCTCAACCGACAGTCATACAAGATGAGATTGTCCATTTTTATGTTGATGGTGGGTTGATAAAAGAATCTAACGTAGACAACGAGGATGCATCCGAAGAATATACTACAACAGAAGAACCTCTCATAGCAGAAGAACCACTGCCAGGGAACACACTAAGGCTTGGCCAATTCCTAAAGTTTCCAGTGGAGAGAGTGTCAACGCAAGGAATCCAAATAAAGACAGACACTCTCTGATTGGGTCAGAGTTCACAACTACTCACTTCAGAAGAGTACATAAGCCTTTTGGTTGAATCTGAACAAAAGAAACATGTTTTGCAGGAATTAAAACAAAGGAAGAAAGATATTGAAAAGGAAAAGAAGGATGCAAGGATGATTGCAGCTGAACATCAGGCATAGGAAAGGATTGCAAGAGAGGCTAATCGACAAGAAAAAGAGCACCAAAGATAGTTGGCAAGGCAAGCAAAGGATGCAAGGAAGGCACAACAGATGAACCAAAATTATGCAAGAGAAATCGAGGAAAGGAATGTGATGGATGATACTACAAGAACAATCGAGAAAAGGAACATGATGGAAGGATCATTAGAAACATTTGCAAACAGTGCATGATTCTACCAATATCTTATTAACATTTAGATACCCCTCTATAATCAGGCAGGTTTACACCCCCTTTATATTCCTACTAGTGCAGGGTCCCATTCTATGTTATCTTATCCAACACCTGCAATTATTCCAGGGGTCTCAAGCACAAGTCAAGCATATGGCTGTTCAATTCCTCCTTGGTTGCAAGGAGTAAATTGGCCTCAATCTTTTTCCACCAACCCCACCCATCCTAATCAAACATGCTCAGTAAGGTCACCCTACGTGGATCAAACTAGAAACCTGATAAGAAATGATGGGGAAGGTGACCAACCTCGTGACGAATAGGATATTTGGTGTATAGGATAACCAAATGCTATTTTGTTCTCAAGGCATTTTATTTTTTTGCAGCTTCAATCAAGCATGATGAGGGCTTGACATAACCTAAAACCTAGGTGATAGTTTTCATACATCCTACAAATCCCAGGCCTTGACATCTACTACAAATAGAGGCATTGTATTTCAGTACTATTAATATAATGTGCAGTTGTTTTATTATACATGAGCAAGTTTTATTTATGATTTTTTATTTCCATTCTATGAATGTTGATCATAATGGCCAAAGGAATCTAGGCTATAATAATAATATAGGATACAATAACCATCCCCGGAATAAACCATAATTCCGTTTCCAACACTAAAAGAAATTTACAAGCAATCACCCTGAATGACAGGCCATGCCAAATTTCAGAAATGTAATCAGACACAATAACAATGTATTCACAACATTTTCTTTTTATGCATATTCAATCAAGGATGATGATGGATTGACATAAACTAAAACCTAGGTGACGGTTTTCACACCGACTATAAATCCCAGGCCTTGACACCTACTACAAATAGAGGCATTTAGAGCAATACTATTAATATAAACTACATTTGTTTTATTATACATGAGTAGGTTTTATTTGTCAACGTTTTTATCTCCATTCTATGTTTGTTTGGTCATAATGACCAAAGGAATCTAGGCTATAGTAATAAAGTAGGCTACAATAACCATCACGAGAATTAATCATAATTCAGCTTCCAACACCGAGAGCAATGCACAAACATTCACACTAAATGACAGGCCATGCCAAATTTCAGAATTGTCATCAAACACAATGACAATGTATCCACAACATTTTCATTTTTTGCAGCTTCAATCAAGAACAACGAGGGCTTGATATAATCTAAATCCAAGTTCAAAGTTTTGAAACCTATTGCAAATCGCGGGATTTTATATCTACTACAATATGAATATGAAGCCTTTAATATAAAGTTCAAACACCTACTATTGCAAATTTTGCAGCAATATGAATATAAACTGCAGTTATCATAACCAAAATGTATAACAATATTGTTCCCAATAATCCATGCTACAATAATCATAGCCAGAATGCATAACAATATTGCTGCCAACATTGAAAGCAACCATCATTCATCCACACAACAAGACATACCATGCCGAAATTCAAAATTGTCAACCAACACATTTACAATCTATTGTCTACATATACTTAAAAAAAAATCGCGAACTGAATCCAAAAGCCAAATCTAATTTGCAGTAAAAACAAAGAATCATCTACGAAACCCTCCACCGCCAACCTTAAACAAAATATATTTAAACTACTGTATAATTGCTATATAACTAATCAATTAATTCATTGTTGTAATCTTTCCTTAAAAAACAAACAAGTGGAAGCATCACGAAATTATCCAAAGTCCCAAATTACAATCACACATATCAACCATACCCATAACAGTATGCAATAACCACACAGGGTTTGAAATACATTCAAGACACACCCATATTCATCCACATTCTGCAATAACCCTTGCTTCTCCAAACGTTTAGACCAACTGTGTCAAGCATACACACTTCCCTTAGAGCCAAAGACACCCAAAAGATTTCAACAAGTTGAATCATCGCATAATCACCCCAAAAATGGTATGTAGTAGCCAGACAGGGTCCAAAATACATTCAAAACTCACCCATAATCCACCACAGCGCCTGGACAGAATGAAGGGCGAGAAATCCATTAACATGCAACCATTTTCCACCATAATTTTGTGCAAACATACCCTAAAAACCTCCTCATAACCAGAGAAACCCCAAAAATGAATATAATTTAAGGTATCACAACAGTAGCCAAAGAATGGTATGCCATTATCACAAATACAACGTCATTGTCACAAAACGAAACAAGCTCATCCCCGAAACAAAGAAGGCTTGTAATTACAATGACAATACAACTAGACAAACCCGCTGAGGACAACCATAGATACCCAAACAAACCCACTGCCAGAGACACACATGCAACCAAAGAGCAATTGTTGGAAAGATATAACGAAATCATCAAGATGGAGGTGTAAAGTGTTGATAAACACTGTCAAGAAACTAGTAAGGATGAAACCCTACCAGACGAATCGTCAGGGCAGTTCCAGTTGCAGGATGGCCAAAGCTGAGGCCCGTCGAACCAGCACTGTAATCCGCTCACTGAATAAAAAACGAACCCCTCATCAACCACCTTGAACCCGTAGCTAGCACTAAATTTTACAGGGACTGAGCCAGTCAGGACCGCTAACTAGAAGCAGAAGGCACCGTCGAAAGCTATTGCTGAGAAAAGCCAAAGGAATGGCCAGGCCACAAGTCGTATCCCACGGAACCGACAGACAGGTATGACCACCCAAAACTCAGAGAAGGGCGCGCAATCTCGTGTTATGTGGGTCTCTGAGAAACCTACCACCAGGTATTAGCATAAACACTAGACTACGAATGTAATGGTCAATCAATTTTAAGTCGCACTCTAAAGAAAAACCAGTATATACTCAATTGGATATATTCAAAGGACAACAACGATTGGATACTAATAGCAACTCTCAATGCACAAACACGAGCCTACTTATTTAGTCCCGATGGTAGGTACACCTCAGGATAATGGCCACACCGTCAGAACCCTGGTAATCTTATTATTGCTTGGGACATGTGTTGTAATGACTAATTCAGAATGGCCATGACATGCTTATCGAAATCATATTATTGCTTTGAACATGTGTTGAAATGATTATATCAAATCGCGAATCCTAAACGCTACGATTTTTCAATGGTTTTTTTTCCATTAGGAATTTTAATTAACAGTGTTTAGATTTTTATTTTTTTAAATTTTTTTTGAGATTTTTGACCGCGTTGAATCAATTTATGAATTCATAAACAAATCATTATTTGATTTCAACTAAAGCCAAAAAATAAAATTGTCCCATTATTAAACTTTTTCATAAAAAATTCAAATAGAGTGGTTGTGACATGATTATCAAGGAATTTATTTTCCCTTCATAGAGCATTTGATAACCAATATTTTTGACATTTAACAATTGATATAAATCGTCATTAATTTAATAAACCAATTAATTTTTCATTACGGGTCTGTCCACTAGGATTGTGTGTACACTGTAGAGGGTTATGGTTGGCAACTTGTACAATAACGAATCACAGTTTGCTGGGGCAGCTGGATATCAAAAGTGGAACCTGTTCCTATTGAAGTTGTACTCGTGGATGGGCGGTTAATGATGGAATTAACTCCACCCACCTATTCTCTCGTTATTTGCTTAATGATACATAATCTTCATAACCTTACCCCGACCCCTTTATTATCTGCTCTAATATTCTATGTGCCATTTCTTCCTCCTCAATAGCTTCGCTCCGATATGAATGAAAGGCACTGCCTACAACCCCTTAAAACTTAACCTTAACGTTTTTCTCTTGGAGAACAATATTTCCTTAACCTTATTGTTTTTTAATTTGAAATTAAACTCTTTAACAAAAACATTCTATTAAAAATATTGTTGAAAATTAAATTCTCTAATAAAAACATTGTTATTAAACAACATTTTTTAATAAAACTTTATTGGTGAAGAGTTATTTTTTTAAATAAAAAATGGTATGAGAAAAAACATAAATATTTAAAATGAAAAAAATCTAGTATGAAACATAGTAGCATAATTCGAGTATGAATACAAATACGGAAAACAATACTTAACCAAAAAATCCAATACAAATAAAATAAGAGAGTAGACTTATATTTAATACTTTTAATAAAAAATACAAGAATATACCATAAATGTACATCTCACCCATGTTATTTACAATCAAAAATACTATTTAAGAAACACAAATATTGTGAGAGATGACTTTTAGTTATTAATAATTATTTTAATAAGAAACTAAAAACTTAATAATTTGTTATTGAGTATGCCATTCATCATCCTCACAATACTAGTAAAATAGGTTTTTACAAAGGCGTATGAGCTAAATTATATGTATATATAAACTTTGCTAAAATATCCGCAAATAGAAGAGGATAATTTTTCTTGATAAGCAAATGTTTTTGCGCAAATGTGTTCTTTAGTACGTGATTCATCATCTTCACAATGCTAGAAAAATAGGATTTTGCAAATGCTTTAAGTGTTAATGTATAATACAAATTATTTAAATATATATATAAACTTCACTTGAAACATCTTCAAATGGAAGAGGAGGGCTTTTCCATGAGAAGTATAAGTTTTTACTAGATGTATCAATGTAATTATGGTACAAGAGAAAGTAAAGGGTTTGACTAAGTTTATGTATTTAATTTTTAGCAGCCTATATATCTATTTTTTTTCTTTTCGATAACTAATATGTCATATAGTTTCTCTTTTCTAAATATTTCAAAGTTCTATTCGTGCAAGTATACATTTATTTAAACTCATAATTATTTATCAATATAGATTTATTTCTTATAAGGTTTTCTAAACTCATGAAATGCTAGGAAATAACTATCAATATAGATTTATACATTGCCTAGAGGGATCGAATTTCTTTAAGTGTAAATTTGAAAAAAAAATACATGTTAAGAAATTTGATCCCTCTTGGTGCTTGATATCTAGGTCAAGTAAGATATTTATACCTTCATAAATTTGATCACTCTCCTCCTTGATAAATCTGGGTTTAAAATATATCTATGTTGATTTTAATTTTTTAGTTTTTATCTAAAAACCAAAATTTAATAAAGATTTAGTTATTCTTGATTATTTAGTTTTGTAGAAACACCAAACCTATTTATATGTTCGATTAGTAAAATGATATTTGCGGATAAAATTAGGATTGTTTTGATCACAAATTCCTTGGAATGATTTTATGGAGTTGTAGTCAAAGAATTAATGAATAAATTCACACAGTATAGAAAATCTAGATTATAGAAAACTTGCTTTAAAAACTAGCATCACCTTTAGTTTATATTGAGAATGGTAAATGCACTTTCTTTGTTTGTATGCCAGTGTGATGAAGGATGCAATTGAAACAGGGAGGAACATATGCACAACTTACGAGTAAAAATAAAACCAATATACCATTTTGATTTGCAAGTCTGGAAGGTCTAATCAATATTGAATACAAACAATGTTGCAACATCATGTTTTAAGACATTCAATTTTCTATGAGTCAATGATCTATGAACATAGAAAATTTTAGGGGCTAATCTTAGCCCATGGGCTAAATTTAGGGGTTTTAGATTTTGAATGGGTTATTTTATTATTAAACACCCATTAGGTATGATTAGCCCACATTTTATTTATTACTTTTCAATGAATAGGAGATTAGCCCCATTAAATTTGAAAAGGGGAGCCAAGATAAAACAATTTCACCCCTCTAAAAATGGATTTAATCCTCTATTCGCCCACAAAAATAGCTAGGCAACTTCCATTTGCCCCCGATTTCCATAAATGGCACTTGCTAGGGGAACTTTCGCCTTATATTGATCATGGAAATCGAAATCGGAGTTACATTCGTCCGTATTTTATGGGTTGAATCTCGTTTTGCAAGTTAATTAATGTCCACAAGAGAAGGGCAATTCATATTTACTATTTGGTCTTATATCGACCCATTTGCATCTAGGAGAGTTATAAATCCCATCACCTCAGATCTAAAGTTTCTCCAAGAAACATGGAAATTATGAAGCTTGCAATCGGAAATGCAACAATAACATTTTTGTGCATGTTTGGGGAATCATGCATGGGGGCTGGGACTTCATTCATAGCCGCATATTTTGGCATGCAAGGGGGCATGACTTTCCAAGGAGAAACTTGCTAAAACATCCCAAGACTTCACATGGTTTTATAATTTATTGGAAGATTTGCAAAGATTTTAGAAGGTTTTATAATTTAGTGAAAGATTTGCCAAGATTATATAATTCAATGAGAGATTCACCAAAAAGTTATATATACATAATACAACATTGATAAAATAGCCCTCGTATTTTTCTATATATCATGGTGATTCGCCCATTATTATACATAGAAATTTAGGGGAGGTTCTTAAAATTTTCCTTGTCTATGATAATATAATTGGGCATTAAGGTTTTGTATTTGAATTTTTTCACGTCATTAGCCAATGGAACTAGTTTATTTAGTTTTTTGTTGAGTTATTATTGCAATTGTATTTCTTAAATTTTAAATTAGATTAAGTGTACTCAAATATCTTTATTGCATCAACCTTAACATGCTATGATTGAAGCCTTTGTTTGTTTTCTACGTGGTTACTTTGGAATGGTTTGAAATCTTGAACTAGTGTGCCACATAGTAGAAATCTGAGTGAACAACATTGTAGTTAGGATCCCTTGCAATAAAGATGGTGAATACGAGTTTTCTATTTGTCATGCAATGGTGATGATTATGATTATGTCTGTGATACTAGCTAAGAAACATTAGGCCTGGGTGACTAGGGCAATTTAGGTAATGAGATAAAAGTTAGTGCAATATTTATATATGTTTAAGTTGGCCTTTATTTGTTGAAATCCCTTTTGATTATGCATTTGGTTCCCAGGGTAATCTTGAGGGATTCCAATGGTCTCTAGCACCAAGGGTCTGGGCCTTGTTCCCCCACAAGACTCTACTTAGGAAGGGTGTGTCAAGAGTAACCTGTGAGACTATATACTCTCCTCTTCCTTGGGATTTGGAGACCATTATATGGATAAGATAACTATGGGCAACACTTGGTTCTAATCAATATTTACTTATCACTTGATATTTCCAAATTGATAATATTTTGATGGCATTGTTTCTTGTTCGTCGTTGGACATTGGTTTTTGGTCATCACCTTATAATAAAAATTTCAACTTAAGCAAATGCAAGGACATTAGAAACCACACTATAAACGACTCTTGTCATTTGGCATCATTAGAGGAACATAGTACCACTGCTCCAAAATTTTAACAGTTACGAAGAGGTTGGTCTAGTACAAACCACGTTTATTAAAAGTACTATAAAATGTGTTCCTACACCTAAGCCAACATTGATTCGCTTTCTAGATTTGTGTACCTTTTTTTCCTAGTAGCAAGTGTTAGGGACATTGTCACCTAATAACTCTTGTTAAATTTTACAAAAATTGTAAATTGTATTTTTTGATTTTTTTAATAATATTTTAAAAATAAAAAATTAACCTTTCTTAACCACCCATAAAATTAAATGAAAAAGGTAAAAGCCATAAATAGTGATTGTGATTGATAAGATTAACTTCAACAAAATAATAATCATCCAAAAAAATATTAACTTAAAATAACAAAAGAAAATTTGTAATATTCTTAAATGTAATCAATCAATTTTAAGTCGCACTCTAAAGTGAAAAAGAGCACTCCTCTAAGAGAAGAACAACATAATTTATGCCTTGAATTTCAAATTTTAAGTGTATTTCAATTGACTCAATTGAAAATTTGGTGATGATTACACATTTTTTGTGCGTATCATTTATGCTTTATGCAAGTTTTTAAACGTGGGTCAAGGGACCTATAAGTCGCACTCTAAAGTGAAAAAGAGCACTCCTCTAAGAGAAGAACAACATAATTTATTCCTCGAATTTCAAATTTTAAGTGTATTTCAATTTACTCAATTGAAAATTTGGTGATGATTACAAATTTTTTTGTGCGTATCATTTTATGCTTTATGCAAGTTTACATATTGCCAATTTAAACGTGGGTCGAGGGACCTATGAAGAGTTTACACTAACAATCCCAAGTACAAGGACGGGCTTCTGCCATCCTCCCATATTTCTAGGTGTGTATTAAAAATATTGCAATTGGGTTGTGAGTAGTGTAGAGGATTGTAATGCCACAATGGCTATGGGTAATCATTACCACTCGCAATAGAGATAAACATTTTTGACAAAAAATGTAAACACATAGATGTCAAAATGATTTAATTTCTTTTTATAGTGGTCAATAAAATGTTGATGTGTACGTATTATATTTAATTGTAAAATACGTTCTAAAATGAAAAATTCCAGGCTTGATCACGAATCAAATTTGAAGGGTTGGTCTTAATTTCAGTTAGAAGGGTATATATTCATGCTGCCTTTCTAGGATGAAAATATTTCAAAAAAATTGCATTCCAATTGACAATAATAAAGTAATTCTACAATTGATAAAAAATGCTAAATAAAATTTGACATTTCCAATCAAATTTATGGCACTAAGAAAATCAATATATCCAAAATTATCACATTTACCACAAACTACATAAACTATGTTGCAAAAACTAATGTTTTAGGGCATGGAGATGGTGGAGGTATGAATGCATTGGCTAGTGGATGCATCTTGGCTTGATTATGTTCTAGGGCACGATGATGGTGGAGGTACCAATGCATTGGCTAGTGGATACATCTCGGCTTGATTGGTTGGCTTTGATCATTTCTTTATTTGTTTTTTAATCTCTTAAATACAAGCAAAAATGTTGTTAGTGGTCGAAAGCAAGAACTTCTCTTGGGGTTCTCAAAAAATAAAACTCTCATTCTACTACCTTTTTGCACGAATAATTCTTTTTTGTTGTGAGTTATTTGTCATTTCTTAAAGCCACGTGCGTAAGCAATTTCTCTATAGCTCAAGCATCACATTTTTTGCAATCTTGGTAGTCTTGTTAAAGACGCATGCCTATGATGGAGACTCCTAACATTTAAAATGGTTTGTGAAGCTTTCTCAAGAGGCAACAATGAACATGCAGGTTGAAATTAATTCCATGACAACTTAATTTAGGAAGTTACCTCTATAAAAAGTCACGTTTGATTGGATACTTGCCATGACACAACTTTAGCCCTTACCTGCCTGGTTGTCAATCCTTATGTATCAAATCATGGATAGACAACTGGGATCCTTGAGTATCTCTTTGTGCAGCCCTCACCCGCTTGGATTGTGGTTGGTTTCTTTGAACTTGGGCATATCCAAGAAACATCGTTTGGTTTTCTTTGGGGTGACTCGATAGTGTCTGTCAAGTCTACTTCAAAGGTAGTGGAGTCATCATAGAAGCAACGGTTTTTCATAAAACCTCAAGGGAATTGAACCCCAAACAAATCAAATTCAATCCGATGTTAAAATAATGAAACTTAGCCTACTGTAAAAGGAAAAATTGAATTGACAAACTATTTTCGGATCTGCTCCTGTATTGATTAGGGGGTTGCACACATAAATGTCCTCATAACTACCAAAGAAGTACTAAGCACAGTATTTAGTGTTGATGTGGTTTCTTTGTTCTGAATTGTTGATCAATCCCATTGATCGCCTCTTCAGGAAACCGATAGTGGTTCTGCTATCCTCGCGTGATCATCTGTCCTCGCCTCCGAGTCCTCACGAAACTAATAGCGGTTTCGCCATCTATACTCGTTGTTTTGTTATTCTCCTGAAACTAAAATTATGTTGCTCCTTTGCAAGTTGGCACTAATAAACATAATTAATCTTTGACGAGTAATTAGTGAGACTACCTTTAATGAAATTTAAATCCAAATCCCCCATTTTTTTTTTTAAATGTCAAAAATAAAAAATAATAACAATTTTATGGGGGGCAATTTTTGAATGGCACTTCTAGGACGTGGCGGGAGCCCTCTTAGGAGCTGCGACTTATTATCACTAGTTACCCATATAGAAGTAGTTGAAACCATTAAAAAATGCAACAAATCCTCGTTAGGTGACCACAAATATCACTTACATATAGAATTGTTGGTAAAATCCAGAGATGGCAATAACTTGTGAAAAGAGACGCAATATGAATCACAAAAACAAGTGGCGTGACAACGTATCGCAAATTGCAACCCATCACTATTTTAGTTAAATAAACAATCCACTTTTGAGAGTGCTGGTTATGGAAACACATTAAGTATTAGTGTCAGAGAGTACATTGTAATAATATATGAATGCCCATTTTAAGCGTTTCGTACTATTTGTCACGTGATGTCGTGCAAACGACGGAGTTTGAATAGATTTTGGCGCAATGGCGGACCACATTAGGCAACGTCCAATTTAAAATTTCTTAACACTTTAATAATTCTTTTAACTTATTAAAGCTTTCTTGACACTTTTGACCCCATACGAATTTATTACCTTTCTTCTGCAAAGAAGTAATGGGGTTCGCAATTCTCGAAAACCCTTCAATAAACTTTCTGTAGTAACCTGTTATCCCCATAAATGACCGAACGTCAGTTACATCTTTAGGGATAGGCCACTCATTAATTGTTTTTATCTTGTCAGCGTCGACAGAAATTCTATCTTTAGAAATTATGTGACCCAAGTATTGTATTTTATCTTTATAAAAGTCACATTTACTGAACTTAGCATAAAGCTGATGTTCTCTTAAAACTAGCAGAATTATTTTTAGATGTTCATCATGATCTTATTTAGTTTTTGAGTAAATCAAAATATCATCAATGAACACAACTACAAACTTATCCAAATACTTATGCAGAACGCTGTTCATTAAACACATGAAAACTGTCGGTGCAATTTCAAGGGACTTGTCCCATGCCAACAGCTAGTTAGTTGCATCATGACACTGCCACTTGTCCATTGCCTTCTACCCTAGATTCCATTCCACCTAGTCGGTCAGTAACCACTCTTTCAACAGTCCCTTTAGGTGTTTGTCTCCTATTTTATTTATAAAATATTGTTCAAATTACAGTCATCCTTGGACACCTGTCCAACATAAAACTTTACAATAAAAGTTAACATAATGTTTCCAACATAAAATGTTCTTCAGCAAAAAGGGTATGTTACAAGACCCCTATAGGTAATATCTAGCATTCTATAGAGATATGGGAACCATGATTAAACCATAACCAAGGTTACATTAAATGTGGGTGTGATCGTAATCGGCTGAAGAATCCGATATGAGTGCAACACTCGTCCCAAAATTAGGAATCGGGGATTCAGAACCCTAACCCCAATTAACCATAATTATCCTACATTTATCCCTACGTAAACAACTTTAAATGAGTCAAAACGAGGTGGAAGAATCCGATGAAGAATCCAAGAATCCGATTTGGGTGCGGTTATGTAACATCCCGTAAAAATACCAAAATTTAAATTTTTTTATAATAGCATTATTATCGAAGTCGTTTGTTAGGAACCTGTGTCAACCCTTCTCTTTACTTTGTTAGTATATTGTTGTTGGATGCATATGCTTTGTAAGTCGTCCCGTAGTATTTGTTGATCCATAATTAATATTAGCCCATAGTATTGGATGCATATGCTTTGTAAGTCGTCCCGTAGTATTATATGTCCCATGGTTTTGACCCATAGTATTGGTCATAGACTTAGTATATCAGTGTGTGTTGAGGCCAATGAAGGTACCGAGAAGTTAATTGTATTGAGCTTGCTCAAAGAAGGTTGCCCCCTCGAAGTGGCTTGTGATCAATATAAAAGTGATTCTGAGTTCTATTATTTTTTATATCTCATGTATTTGCATTAATTAATTATTGCAGGTTCTTCACATATGATATCAGAGCACTTTCTTGGGCTCGTTGGGTGGAATTTCTGCCAAATTTGTTTTTCGCATCTGTTTCAAGTTTTGATCTGGGAATAATCCCTATCCGCTTAACTGTGGGAAGTACTTGGGCATAATCCCTAAAACTCATTGTGAGGAGTACCACAGGTACCCCAAAGTAGCTGGCCCATTGAGAGGACCTGCCAACGAAAGGGGCAACGACCCCTACTTGATTGACTAGTTCCCACCTGTGAGGTAAACCAAGAGTTGTTGTTTGTGGCAAAGCGGTTATCAGTTTTACCTGAGCCGTGGAGTGAGGGGTACTGCCCCAATATGTAAGCCGTTAGACAACATTGGTGGCCGAGTGAATCCCCTGAACCAATAGGAAGCTGCACATACCTGGGGTCCATATCTATTTTCAGCTAAACTGTTTCCGATCACTTCCGTGCCGTTTCAGATCCATTCCAAGCCATCCCAGATCCAACCGTTTCAGATCCAGTCTTAAAGCCGTTCCAGATCTATCTATTTCAGATCTAGCCGTTTCAGATCCAATCTTAAAGTCGTTCCAGATCTATCCGTTTCAGATCCATCCATTTTTATCCATTCGACACCGTTTCAGATCCATCTGTTGCCGATCCCTTCCGCGTTGTTGCAACTCTATCTATTTCCGAACCCTTCCGCGCCGTTGCATATCCATTCCTGAATACAAAAAAAAAAAAAAAATTATGTTTTTCTGCCATATCTCCCTTGTTTTAAGTCTGTTTCCCTTGAAACTTCTCTGACACCCTTGTGATCCCATTCTGCATCTTTCATTCCTGAGGATCCTATCCCAAATTCCACTTCCCAAAGCCAAAAATCTCACATTTGTCTATTTTTAGGGTTTGCCATAACTCCTTTTATTTTCACCCAATCGCCCTCAAATTTTTCCACCATGTCCATTCCCTATTTTTGTTTCTTTGTCCCTCTTTGACAAATTTTTCCATTTTTTCACTCCGCTTCTGAAATCCTCATTTTCTGCTTCCCTATCCATCAGAAAATCTCCAAAACTTAGTCAAACCCCAATTACCCATCCGAGTTTTTCCCAAATCCAAATTTTCCTTTACTAAATAAGCTTTTGTTTGTGTTTTTCTATCCATTCCCCCCCCCCCCAAAAAAAAAAACTCTCGGTTATGGTTGTCACCCGCATAGGAGCAAAAACCTTGGAGGAAGCACTTGCAGCCATCCAAACCAAACTCCAATATCTGGATGAAAAATTTCTCAGCCTCCATCTTCAGCATTCAACCTTAAATAATAATCGACAATAAGAAGCTTCTGCAACCAATGGGTTCTCTTCTTCTAGCCATTTCTGTGGTTCGAAGCTTGATTTTCCTCGCTTCAATGGCACCGATCCGACTAGATGGATCTATCGTGCAAAACAATATTTCGGTCTGCATAACACTTTTGATGTCCAAAAAGTTCCACTTGCATCCTTTCATTTGGAACAGGAAGACCTTCAATGGTATCGTTGGTACATCAAGGCTCATGACGAGCCAAAATGGACAGATTTTTGCCAACTCCTTTTGCAACAATTTGGTCCTAGTTCTTTTGATGACTTCACCAGAGCACTCACTAAACTTCATCAAATTGGCACTGTGAGAGAGTATCAGACAAAATTTGAGAAACTAGCCAACCACACAGAAGGATTGTCTGATGACTTCTACAGGAGTTGTTTTATCAGTGGTCTTAAGGATGAAATCTGCCCAGAGGTCAAAATGTTATGTTCCAACATAATGATGGAATCCCTAGGGTTGGCTAAGTTGGTAGAAGACAAGATTGCCGCCCAACAACGCTCTAAACCCACTTTTGTTCCCTTTCGAAATATGGGTTCTCAACGACCTCCCTTCCCGCCACCTCCTCGACCCACTCCTATCAAGCAATTGTCCGAAATAGAGATGCAGGCACGCAAAGAAAAAAGGGATTTGTTATAATTGTGATGAAAAATTCACTCAGGGACATAGAAGTGTTCAACAAAAGCTCTATCTCTTGGATGTGGATTCTCCGCCCGCCTCTGAAGTTGGTGAAGAAGCTCCAGATACACTGGATGATCAAGTCGACATTCAAGAGCCGCCTATTGACTTCTCATCTCAGGAATACCACCCAGAGATATCTCTCCATGCTTTATCCGACGTCACCACCCACCAAACAATGCAGGTCAGGGGTTACTTCAAGAAGCTTCCTCTTACAATACTCATTGATTCTGATAGCACTCATAACTTCATTGACCCTCGGATCACCAAACAAGATTATTGTTTTGTCCATCCTTGCTCCAACTTTGAAGTCATGGTTTCCAATGGGGGCACCTTACCTTGCAAGGGGAAGTGTCACAATGTGCATATCTTTCTGGAAGATTATAACCTGCACTCTGACATGTTTTCCTTGTCCCTAGGCGGATGTGATGTGGTTTTGGGCGTTCAATGGTTACGCACACTTGGCCCCATCTTATGGGATTTTGTTGAACTTTGGATGTAGTTTTCAGTCAATGGGAAACAACCCAAATTTAAGGGCTTACAACAAGGGTCTCTCTGCATCATTAATTCACATCGCCTAGAAAAGCTCCTTAAGAATAATTCACATGGTTTCATCACTCAACTCCATTTCATTTAGATGCACCCATCAACGGTCTCCACTACTTCCTTGGATAGATATGCAGGTGTCTTTTCTGAACCCGTGAGCGTTCTGCCTTCAAGAGACCTTTCCAGTAAGAATTTAGCCGCATCTACATCTCAATAGGAAATGATGGCTATTTTGCATGCAATACAGAAGTGGCAGCCATACCTATTGGGGAATTATTTCTGCGTCAAGACTGATATCGAGAGTTTGAGAAATTTCCTGGAACAATGGGTCTCCTCCCTAGCACACCTGAAATGGGTTATCCAACTCATGGGTTCTTCCTATGCGATCACTTACAAGAAGGGTAAGGACAACATGGTGGCAGCTGCTCCTTCTCGCACATTTGATGACCCAGTTTCTCTTACAACTATTTCTCTCCTTGTTCTAAATTGGTTGCAATCTGTTCAACAGGGCTCTCTCTTCTATGAACTCCATGCTTCTTCATCAGCAGGGCACTCTGGGTTCCTCAAAATGTATGACAAGGAACAATGTCACTTCTTTTGGCAGGGATTGAAAATGACAATTCAACGGATGGTGGTTGACTGTGATACTTTCCAGGTCAACAAGGGTGAAACGACACTCCTTTTGGGACTACTCGAACCCTTGCCCATCCCTAGACAGATTTGGCCAACTATTTCTATGGATTTCCTAGAAGCGCTCTGGTGCTACAATACCACATCTACAAGGACACCATATGAAACAGTCTATGGACAAACACTGCCAGTTCTTCTTCCATACACCCTCAATAGCTCCACAGTTTAGGAAATTGACTCGGTTCTTCGAAACCACGATCATATTCTTCTCATTCTGCAGGACAATCTTCACATGGCCAGAATTCGACTGAAACAACTAGCTGCTCAGCACCGTTCTGAGCGCACTTTTCATGTAGCTGATATGGTTCTTCTTTGTCTACAGCCTTCCAAGCAATCCTCCTTGAAACTCCAAAGGCGTCAGTGGCCCGGAATGCAACTAGAGGATGCTACAGTGGAACCACTCCTTCAGATTCTACATCAATTTCAACCACTAAAGCTTTGAGGACAAAG
Organism: Larix kaempferi; assembly: GCA_027924585.1. Taxonomy (NCBI): domain Eukaryota; kingdom Viridiplantae; phylum Streptophyta; class Pinopsida; order Pinales; family Pinaceae; genus Larix; species Larix kaempferi. The sequence goes on from BSBM01000338.1 coordinate 23,311,160, forward strand.
CTTTTTCTAAGGGAGAGGGGATGTTAGGAACCTATGTCAACCCTTCTCTTTACTTTGTTAGTATATTGTTGTTGGACGCATATGCTTTGTAAGTCGTCCTGTAGTATTTGTTGATCCATAATTAATATTAGCCAATAGTATTGGACACATATGTTTTGTAAGTCGTCCCGTAGTATTATATATCCCATGGTTTGGACCCATAGTATTGGGCATAGACTTAGTATATAAGTGTGTGTTGAGGCCAATGAAGGTACCGTGAAGTTAATTGTATTAAGCTTGGTCAACGAAGGTTGCCCCCTCGAAGTGGCCTATGATCAATATAAAAGTGATTATGAGTTCTATTATTTTTGATATCTCGTGTATTTGCATTAATTAATTATTGCAGGTTCTTCACATCGTTCATGCAGAACATATAAATTAATTAAATTTATTAACTAAGATAATCAATAATGATGACACGTCATACTTCTCAAATAAAATATGATATATTTGTATTTTCTATTTCAGATTTAAACGGATGCTAAACTTCTTAACAAAAGATCCTTTTATGATTATGCATAAGAATACAGTTTACAGATTTGCTTAAGTTCTAATTATGATTACATGCTGTACAAAGGATAGCCTTCATTTGTTTAAGTTGCTACTTGGCTATTTGATGCCTGGCTGTGTCATTGATAAGAACTTCGCACTCGTTTTTGTGTTGCTAAAGTCAAGGGTAAAACCCGGTGTAGTTTGTGGATCTTGACCTCGTTTTAACATTTTGGTTGATAAGGGTTAAACTTCTATGTAATGTTGGGAACCTTGATAGGTCCATAATGTAAACTCTGTTATACTTTTGAATGTGATAACCAAGAACCGAGGGTTCTCTTACACTTATAAACAATGGCTCATTTTTGAAATGGAACATTGTGTTTTTAAAGTAATGGTTGAGATATCATGTAAATAATTGTTAAGGTGGTGCCGAACAACAAGGTTGTATGTAGATAGTTGTTTCCTGTACTTCGTCATCGCTGTTGATATTTATGTTTTTGGAATGGCTATGCCACAGTGTGCTATTTTGTTTCACAAATGAAACCCTACCTGTAGCTTTCGTTTACTATCTGACTTGTACAGAGCTTTTGTACTCGAGAATTAACCTGTGTATCAAATAGTTTCGATACAGTGTATATTTTCTTGCTAGGGTTTGAACAAATTATACTTTCGGCTAAGTGAAATTATTTGATGTTTAAATATCTTGTTTGTATTCTCAGTACGAGAATTAGTAAGTGAAAAGTAGAATGTTGTTTAGGGTTAGATAATAGGTTTCTGATAAAAATAATTATCTTAAGTTTGCCATGAATGGCTTGATAAGAAATGTATCAACTGAGTACCAAATAAACACTCACATTCTAGGTTTTGTGATAACTTAGGGTTTCGATGCTACTGTACAGATATTTAATAAATGAAATTAGAGGTGATAGTTAGGAAATAATATATGTATATTTATAACAAATCTGTACAGAGATTAATTTTGCAGTTGCTATAATTCTTAAAATATAAATGCTCTGAAAACATGAAATGTATAATATTGAAATGCATGTGATTACTATCTGAACTAGATAGAGTTAAAAATAAATATATAGAACTCTGCAAAAACAAAATGTGTTTTTATTTAAGAATGAAATGAATATTATGCAGCTGTTTATACTATAATGTGATATATCCTGCATTTTAACATATGACCGGATTTGACAAGGACACTATTGTATTCATCTTTCCAATCAATGGCATTCAACCCATCTCTCATATTTCTTAATTTACTTCTCTATACTGGAGTACGATGCAGATAATAGCATGGGGAAAAATATAGATATGGTTATCGATTCAATCATTTCATAAATATCTTTCATTTAGAATCATACTTAGATCAGGAAATAAAATAGTTTCTTCTATATGACTTATAACTAATAATTCTATTATACATAAACATTTAACTGTAAACAAAAGTAAGAACAATAAAACCTGGTTGACTGTAGGAGAAACAAACAGCCCAAGGAACCTGTTTCACCCAGCCTATTCCTGAAGACAGCCAAGTTACTTGCCTTAGGACCCCCGACCCTATTCACTGAACCACTAGGAGGAAGATTTTGTAGAAGCCTTAGCACATCAACTTGCAATAGAATGTAGATTGTCCAGTCCTCAAGACTCAACAGTCAAAGAGACCTACACCAGCACATATGGTTTGCCTTCTCAGTATAATTAGCAGACTCACAGTTGCACTCTCACATAGCCTCCCTATTCAAATCTCTTAGTCATCACCTGATGCACTTGAGGAATATTTCTGCAGAAAATATTGTAAGGGGTTGCTTGCCCAATTCGAATTGCCTTATCTAGGCTGCCTAGGCCTTTTAGTGGTTAGCTGGTCATTAATGAGTTGCCTGCTCTCTTCCACCCACCTGGGGGATAATGCCACATATTTAGGGGTAGTTTTCCCATAACCAACAGCTAGTGGTGGAGTGCAAATGCTGCCATCTGTCCCATACCTTCTAACAGCTTCCATTCCTCCTAGTGTGTCAGTAAACACTCATTTAACAGTTCCCTTGGGTGTTTGTCTCCTATTTTAATTTATTAAATAATAATAATCAGTAATTACATTCATCCTTGACCAAAATTGATCATAATTACAAAACTTTGTAATTAAAATTTAACATAAAGTATTTTGCAAATAAAATAATATTCTCAGAATTTGGGTAGGTGATATAAACCCCCCCTTAAGTCTCAACATCATCCTCAATGTTGTTTAATCACTCTTTGAGTGTTCCTGAAACAGAGTTGGGTATGTTACCCGCATACTGTTCTCCAACTCCCAGGTTACCTCTTATGGGCTAAGGTGCTTACATTGCACCTTTACGTGCCCAATGGTGCGATTCCGGAGTAGAGTTTCCCTCCTTTCAAAGATACAGTTCGGTTCCACCTGAAAATCGCCGTCTTGTCCCACCTATACATCATTCCAATTTACAACATGAGTAGCATCGTGTATATACTTCTGTAAAAATGATATATGAAAAACATTATGTATCTTTAAATTTGGTGGTAAAGCTAGTTGGTATGCCACTGGTCCAACCCTTGACAATATTTCGAAAGGACCACAATACCTAGGTTCCAACTTGGCACAACTTCCCAATTTCAATGAACTCTTTTTTGGTCTTACCTTAAGAAAAACATGTTCACCAACCTGGAAATCTTTATGAGTCATTCTAAGATCTACTTGACTCTTTTTCCTATCTTGGGTAGCTTTAAGATTTCTTTGTACCTATTTCACAATTAGTTCTAATTCCTGCAACAATTCAGGTCCTAAAATAACTCTATTTACTGGATCATTCGAAGAAACAGGTGTATCACATTTCCTACCATAAAGAATTTCAAAAGGGCTAAGCCTGACTGATGCATGATAATGGTTATTATATGCAAATTCTGCTAAATGCAAGTAGTCTTCCCACTTACCAGGCTGATCCTTAACATACATTCTCAACAAGTCTTCTAATACCTGATTCACTCTTTCTCTTTGTCCATCCGTCTGTGGATGAAATGTTGTACTGAACTTTAAGGTTGTATTTAACCCTCTAAACAAAGACCTCCAAAAGTTTCCAGTAAACTTAGAGTCACGGTCTGAAATTATCACTTTCGGTATACCATGTAATCGAAAAATCTGCTTCATGAAGATTTCTGCAATGTCTGGAGCCTTATGAGTAGTCTTCACAGGTATAAAATGTGCTTCATTGCTGATTTTATCCACTACCACCATGATAGAGTCATTTTGTTTCTGATTTTTGGGTAAACCGGTAATAAAGTCTATGCTTATCACTTCCCATTTCCAGCTAGGTATAGGCAATGGCTGCAACAGACCAGCCGGATGTTGATGTTCAACCTTCACTTTTTGACAGTCCAAACACTTAGTTATGTACTCTGCTACTTCATCCTTCATTCTGGGCCAATAATACTCTTTCCGTAGCATAGTGATGGTTTTCTGATAACCTGGATGACCAGAATAATGGCTTTTGTGCATCTCTTTTAAAATCAGAATTTTTACTTCTGGTATGTTGGGTACATACAATCTGTTTTTGTATAATAACAGTGCATTTTCCTTCAAATTGTAATCTGCCATAGAATTTTCAGAATTGTTATTTGCTGTCTTTTCTTGTAATTTTTTGTATTCTTCATCCATTTCACTCCCTTCAAAGATCTAATTTTCTAAATCTGTTGAGTAAGTATTGATGGCTGAAATAAAATTCAGTTTTTCTTTACGACTTAATGCATCAGCAACCTTGTTCTCTTTGTCTTTAATATGCTGAATTTCGAAATCATATTCACTCAGAAAAGTTAACCATCTAGCTTGTCTAGCGTTCAGATTTGTCTGATCTAATAAATATTCCAGACCCATGTTATCTGTTAACAAGGTAAATTTTCTACCAATAAGGTGGTGATGCCACATTTTTAAAGCGTGAATTACTAGTAATAACTCTAAATCATAAGTAGAGTAGTTCTTCTCATGTATTTTCAGCTTTCTAGATTCGTATGCAATAGCATGTCCCTCTTGTGTTAGGACTCCACCGAGTCCGTCATTACATGCATCGGTACATACTACAAAATCCTTATTAGGATTTGCTATCCTCAGAATAGGTGTTGTAGTTAATAATTCATTTAGCTTCTTAAAACTGTCTGAGCATTTTTCATCCCACACAAATTTCTTCCCTTTTTTCTGTAAGGAGGCTATGGGGTTTGCAATCTTTGAAAAACCCTCTATAAATTTTCTGTAATATCCAGTAATACCCATAAATGATCTTACATCTGACACATCCTTAGGAACAGACCAATCATTAATGGCTTTTATCTTGTCGGGGTCAACCGAGATTCCTTACTTGGAAATTATGTGTCATAAATATTGAATTTTATCCTTGTGAAAGTCACACTTACTAAACTTAGCATATAGTTGATGATCTCTTAAAACTTGTAAGATAATACGCAAATGTTCGCCATGCTCTTCTTTTCTTTTAGAATACACTGAAATGTCGTCTATGAACACAATAGCAAACTTATCCAAATATTTGTGCAGAATATTGTTCATTAAACACATAAATACGGCCGGGGCATTAGTCAAGCCAAATGGCATGACTACGAACTCATAATGTCCATATCGAGTTCTAAAGGTTGTTTTGACAATATCCTCATCCTTCACATGCACTTGATGATATCCTGACCTTAAATCAATCTTTGAAAATATTGTTACTCCACGTAGCTGATCAAATAGACCATCTATGCGGGGCAACAGATTTCGATTCTTGATTGTCATCTTGTTCAGCTGGCGATAATCTATGCACAGTCTTAGGGTACCATATTTCTTCTTAACAAATATAACAGGTGCTCCCCAAGGAGACACGCTGGGCCTTATATAGTTTTTGTCAATCAGTTCCTTCAACTGTGATTTCAACTCATTTATTTTCAGTATATTCATCCTGTATGGAGCTTTAGAATTCGGTACTGCTCTTGGTATTAACTCAACGGTAAAGTCAATATCTCTTTTAGGAGGTAATCCTGAAATCTCCTCAGGTAAAACATCTTTGAAATTTTTTAGGCCAGGTATGTCTTCTAATTTCAGTTTGTCCTCTTTACAAATAAACTCATCATTTACTACATTTACTGCAAACAATTGACATCCTTTTCTAACTGCCCTCTTTACTTGCATGGCTGAAATCTATCTAAGGAATGTCTTTCTTGGAATACCTTTTACTTCTACAGTTTCTCCTTCATCATTTAAACATTTAAAACTTTTCTCATAACAATTCAAAATGACATGATGGGATTCTAACCAGTCCATTCCGATTATAATATCATAGGATTTTAAAGGTAAAACACTCAACTTGGTTTGTGTCTTTAACTGATTCATGGATAAAGTACAATTTTCAATAAAATTAGATACTTTCCTTTTTGTTCCTGTTGCTAGTCTAACTAACCAAGATTTACTGAATTTTTCTGTTTTCAATTTAAAACTTTCTACAATATATAGTGATATATAACTTAAGCTAGCACATGGATCAATGAAAATAGTAACAGGATGATTTTGTAGCATACCTTTAATCTCTACCATAGAGATTTGATGATCTGCTTGCCTGTTGTTGTGTGCTGCATTAATTCTGGGCATCTCCCTTTCCAAGTCTCCAACAGTAGGTTCAGTTTGTATGGAATGAATATTGTTAGTTGTTTGCTTCCTCTTGGGGCATTCAGATGCATAATGAGGACCTTGACACTAAAAATATTTGATAGGTGCCTTTTGATCATTAGTTTTGGTAGCATTGGGAGTGTTTCTAGGAGCTATAAAATTCTGCTGCTAACTGTTTCTGGGATTGTTTCCTTGAAAATTCCGATTCTGAAATTTTTTCTTTTGGAAACAAGAATTCCCACTAAACCTGAAATGTTTCCTTTTCAGCTCAAAATTGTTGGGTTTATGACTTTTTCAGTTTGATATTCTTTCTCTTTTCTGATTAATGTCATAACAGAAAGTTGCTTTCATCATGGCCTCTTCTAAGGTCTTTGGATTGTCATACTCGATTCTGTCCTTGATGTTGAAAGGTAGACAGCTTAGGTATCTTTGGATCTTCGATTTTTCTTCCATAAGGTATGGCACATATCTCAGTAAATTCAGAAATTTACTATTCATTTCTTTCATGTTCATACTTCCCAGCTTTAAGTCATAGAACTCCTTTGATTTTTCTTCATAGTATTGTTCAGATAAGAACTTCTTTTTGAAGTACCATTTGAAAGTACTCCAATTCACATCTTTGTCCTTGATGCCTTTCACTTTTTTGATGTACTGCCACCAAATATCTGTCTTCCCAATCAAGTTGTAGATTGCCATCTTTGCCTTCAATTATTTTGAGTAATCATAAATTTGGAAGTACTTCTTCATGCCGGATAGCCAAGCTTCTAATGTCTCTCCTTTCTTAGTTTCACCATTGAAGGTTGGGAGTTTGATTTTCTTAAACTCCCCTGAAATCTGTTCATACTGTTTGTGACTTTTTCTTTTGAGTTTGTAGTCTCCTTCGCTGCTATCACTTGAATAATTTCTTTTCTTTTTCTGTTTTTCATGGGCAGCTTCTGATGATGTTGAAATGTTGTTTGCATCATCAGTTTTCATTTTCTTACCCCTGTCTCGATGAGGTAAATCTTCAATCTTAGAGGTATTTTCAATTTCTCTATCATGTTCATCAGTTGGGCATTGTTCGAACAGTACTTCATTAAGTTCCTCTTGTGCCTTCAGAATTTTCTCATTGTCCTGTTTTACAGATATGATTTATGCCTTTAACTCTTGAAATGCTCGTAATAATTCTGACAAATTGTCATTTAATTCGCCATGGACTTCTTCTTCATAATGCTGTCCCGTGCTATGACTGTTGGGTCGAAAAATATCTTCTAAATGTTCAGTTGATCCTTCCATATCTATAACTTAAAATAATTTCTGTATAACACAAATAGTTTAAATTTTTGAATTAGTAAGATTTCTGTTGTAAATAAATTTTCTGCTGCGTGTTTTTGGACCTTTTTCAGGCCTAGAGTTCGAACGTGAGCTCAGATACCACATGTAACATCCTATAAAAATACGAAAATTTAAATTTTTTTATAATAGCAATAATTGTCGAAGTCGTTAATTCGGAACATATAAATTAATTAAATTTCTTAACTAAGATAATCAATAACGATGACACGTCATACTTCTAAAATAAAATATGATATATTTGTATTTGCTATTTCAAATTTAAACAGATGCTAAACTTCTTAACGAAAGATCCTTTTATGATTATGCATAAGAATACAGTTTACAGATTTGCTTAAGTTCTAATTATGATTACATGTTGTACAGAGGATAGCCTTCATTTGTTTAAGTTGCTACTTGGCTATTTGATGCTTGGATGTGTCGTTGATAAGAACTTCGCACTCGTTTTTGTGCTGCTAAAGTCAAGGGTAAAACCCTGTGTAGTTTGTGGATCTTGACCTCGTTTTAATGTTTTGGTAGATAAGGGTTAAACTTATGTGTAATGTTGGGAACCTTGACAGGTCCATAATGTAAACTCTGTTATACTTTTGAATGTGAGAACCAATAACTGAGGGTTCTCTTACACTTATAAACAATGGCTCATTTTTGAAATGGAACACTGTGTTTTTAAAGTAATGGTTGAGATATTATGTAAATAATTGTTATGGTGGTGCCGAACAACAAGGTTGTCTGTAGATAGTTGTTTCCTGTACTTCGTCATCGCTGTTGATATTTATGTTTTTGGAATGGCTATGCCACAGTGTGTTATTTTGTATCACAAATGAAACCCTACCTGTAGCTTTCGTTTGCTATCTGACTTGTACAGAGCTTTTCTACCCGAGACTTAACATGTGTATCAAATAGTTTCGATATAGTGTATGTTTTCTTGCTAGGGTTTGAACAAATTATACTTTCGGCTAAGTGAAATTATTTGATGTTTAAATATCTTGTTTGTATTCTCAGTACGAGAATTAGTAAGTGAAAAGTAGAATGTTGTTTAGGGTTAGATAATAGGTTTGTGATAAAACTAATTATCTGAAGTTTGCCATGAATGGCTTGATAATAAATGTTTCAACTGAGTACCAAATAAACACTCAGATTCTAGGTTTTGTGATAACTTAGGGTTTCGATGCTACTGTACAGATATTTAATAAATGAAATCAGAAGTGATAGTTAGGAAATAATATATGTATATTTATAACAAATCTGTACAGAGATTAATTTTGCAGCTGCTATAATTCTTAAAATATAAATGATCTGAAAACATGAAATGTATAATATTGATATGCATGTGATTGCTATCTGAACTAGATAGACTTAAAAACAACTATATAGAACTGTGCAAAAACAAAATATGTTTTTATTTAGGAATGAAATGAATATTATGTATCTGTTTATACTATACTGTGATATATCTTGCATTTTAACATATGATCGAATTTGACAAGAACACTACTGTATTCATCTTTCCAATCAATGGCATTCAACCTCTATCTCATCTTTCTTAATTTACTTCTCTATACTAGAGTACGATGCAGATAACAGCATGGCGAAAAATATAGAGATGGTTATCGATTCAATCATTTCATAAAGCTCTTTCATTCAGAATCATACTTAGATCAAGAAATAAAATAGTTTCTTCTATATGACTTATAACTAATAATTCTATTACACAGAAACATTTAACTGTAAACAAAAGTAAGAACAGTAAAACCTAGTTGACTGTAAGAGAAAAAAACAGCCCAAGGAACCTATTCCACCCAACCTATTCCTGAAGACAACCAAGTTACTTTCCTTAGGACCCCCGAGCCTGTTCACTGAACCACCAGGAGGAAGATTCTGTAGAAGCCTTAGTACATCAACTTGCAATAGAATGTAGATTGTCCAGTCCTCAAGACTCAACAGTTAAAGAGACCTGCACTAGCACCTCTGGTTTGCCTTCTCAGTATAATTAGCAGACTCACAGTTGCACTCTCACATAGCCTCCCTATTCAAATCTCTTAGTGATCACCTGATGCACTTGAGGAATATTTCTACATAAAATATTGTAAGGGGATGCCTGCCCAATTCGAATTGCCTTATCTAGGCTGCCTAGGCCTTTTATTGGTTAACTGGTCATTAATGAGCTGCCTGCTCTCTTCCACCCACCTGGGGGATAATGCCACATATTTAAGGGTATTTGTCCCATAACCAACAGCTAGTGGTGGAGTGCAAATGCTGCCATCTGTCCCATACCTTCTAGGATCTTCCATTCCTCCTAGTGGGTCAGTGAACACTCATTTAACAGTTCCCTTGGGTGTTTGTCTCCTATTTTAATTTATTAAATAATAATAATCAGTAATTATATTCATCCTTGACCAAACTTGGTCATAATTACAAAACTTTGTAATCAAAATTTTAAATAAAGTATTTTGCAAATAAAACAATATTCTCATAATTTGGGTAGGTGATAGGTTAGGCCTAGGTCTGAATCTAGTAATTATGACCATAACACAAGTCCTAAATAGGAAAGTGCCTCGAGTCCACACCAAGAAACGTTTTGAACCCAGGATCCTTGAATGAATCTTCGAAACATCACACGAACCTCCTTTGTAGGGGTTCTTTGCGACCTTACGAATGAGATAATGAACACCATGAGTAGGTTTTGTGCATTAGAAATGGGCCTTGAGGCCTAACAATGGTCAAGGGGGAAAATAAGGGCCTTAAGACCTAATTAAACCTTTTGAAGCTCAAACGTCATGAACAACACCTAGAAACTGTGACACAAACCCTCACTAAAGGGTCTTTGGCATAGGAGTTGGATATGTGTGCCAAAATTAATATGTTTTGCATGTCACAAATGGGTCTCGAGTCATTGACCATGGTTTTGGTAGGAAGAAAATATCCCTAATCACTTGACCATGGTCGACGGTGCGAAACAATGACCATAGGCATTAAACATAGCTTATTAGTGTCAAGCAACATGAATGCATCATTGAGCCACCACATGAGATCCCTGCAAAGTATCTTTGGCCTACTAGAGGGAAATATCAATAATGAATCTAGGTCTTGAGTACAAGGAATGGTTCTTGATGTATAAATAACTTGAATGGAGGAAACAAGGGTTTTAGGCACTGGGCAATTTTTTAAAAATCAAGCACCATAAAAAAACAACATCGGGAATGTGCACCTCCTGAATGGGTCTTTAGAATTTGAATTCAATATGGATGCTATTAGAATATTTTATAGACCATGGATTGGTCACAAGGAATTTCAACCCTCATCAAAGAATGAAACTTGTTCCTTGGGATCTTTTCAAAGCTTCTAGAGCTTTAAAGCCTTATATAATTCCTCATAACAACACAAGATAACTTGTTATTAGAATGTTTTATAGACCATGGATTGATCACAAGGCATTTCAAACATCATCAAAGAATGAAACTTGTTCCTTGGGATCTTTTCAAAGCTTCTAGAGCTTAAAATCCGTGTATATACCTCATAACAACAGAAGAGAACTTTGTAGGTTTTTTTGTCCTTCGAGTGGGATACATGTGCCATGACTAGTTCTTATGCATTGGAAATAGGTGTCAATCCATAAGCATGGTTAGAAGGGAAATAATAGCCTTATTCCCTAATAAAACCTTCTGATCTCAAGCACCATGATTAATACCTAGAAACCATGACATAATCCCTCTCTTGGGAGCCTTGGAAAATAGTGATACTTGTATGCCCTTTAATCCCACAATCCTTAAACCTTGGGCCTTAATCTCTATATTCCCTTAGCCATGAAAAGGTTCAGAAATCCCTATGGGTAATAAAGTTCCACAAAAATCTTCCAATAATGGCTAACTGAGCACCTTAGCAATATAATTTAATATTGCATGTTCTTATATCTCCACAATGCGTGCACACGTTTTGACATAAAAAACACATGCTCGGTTTGTGACTGCAAAATTTGTTATTTTGATACAAAATGCACACACATTATTTTGAAACAAAACGTGCTCACGATTTGTTGAACTATAACTAGTGCGCATTTTTTACACCTATCCTATGTGTAATATGACATGTCAGGTTTGGGATTTTGTCGAACCTATATTCGATATACGTGAGTGAGTTGTAGCTTTATGTAATGTGAGTGGGTTTTTTTAGATCTTTAATTGCATCTAAAAGGTCCATTATTATCTTGTACTCACCCTAGTATGGCCCAATGGTTAATTCCTTAAACGAGTAGATATTTTGAAAATCTAGGTTCCAACTGGATTGATGTCGTTGTATTATAGTTGTGAGTATTCCCACTTGTCATATGGGTGACCTGGGTTTGTTCCTCGACAATGATGCCAAAATGTTGAAAGTATAGGTTCCTACTACATTCAACTAGAGACTATAATGCACACATAGGAATAAATCTCACGAAGAAGTATCGGGAAGGGACGTTCAATTCATTTGTATTCTTGATTTGATCTGTATTTATACAATGATATGGGTGGTTGGAGAAATTGCACTTGTTCCAACCAATCATCCATTTAAGGCACATTTAACCATTATGCATATTTTTATCAACTAATAATATGTTATTACATTAAGAGTGATGACATTTATGAGGCATAAGAGGCCCTTTCAATAAGATTCATTTTCTTCCTCAGAGACCACCGTTGCTTCATTTATTTAAGTACTCCATCCCAATTTATAAAGGTTCCCAATGTTTGTAGCCTTCATTGCCACCAAAATGCCCATGGACACCTTCAGTGCTCCATCTTGATAAATAAATTTATAACCTCTAGAATTCAAAAATTCCAAGGACATTAAATTCTTCTTGAGTTTTGGTACATGCCATACCTTTGTTAACGTACTTACAATACCATCGAGCATTTTAATCCAAATGCTCCCGATCCTAATAGTTTTACAAGGAACATTGTTTCCCATAAGAACATTACCACCATCCACATCTTGGTAAGAAGAAAAAATCCTATGTGGACACATGTGATGCGAAGCACTAGAATGTAATAACCACTCCTGATGATATTATGAGATATTACAAATAAATAAAACTTCATCAACCATACATGAATTTGTCTCAATTAGATTTTCTTTCTTTATGGAGTCATTCTTGGAATCTTGTCTCTTCCAACAATCTTTCTTGAGATGTCTTGATTTGTTGCAGTAGTAATATTTTTACTTACCCTTTTTTACTTTTACTTGAATTTTGATGTACCACTCGAATTTCTTCTTTTCTTGTGGGTAAAACCCTATCCAACATTGCTTCTGGTATGGACATTTCTATATTGGAATTCCTATGGACCTCCGCAAACAATAATAATCTGACAATTGTATCACTATCAAAAGTGTTTGTTGTGCTAAAGCTAACAAAAGTGACTAATTGGTTCCAAGATTCAAGCAATGAACACAATAACATGACCACCTTCTCATCTTCTTTGATTTTTCCACCCATAGTAGTAAGATGACTCATAATAGTATTGAAAACATTGAAATGATCATCAATTTTGGTACCTTTTTTTTGGAAACCTTACAATTTCCTCTTTAAATAGATTTGGTTTGTCATGGGTTTATCAAGTAAAGGCTCTCCATTCTACTCAGTAAGCCTGATGTTGTTTCCTCTCCAACAATATTGAAAATAACATCATTTGCCATACACAAATTAATGGTGTTGAGAGTTCTTGTATCTAGATTTTCCTAGCCCTCGACAATCATACCCATGGGTTTCTTTGTTTTGCATGCCAATGCCTTGTGTAGTCCTTGTTGCATCAATAGACCATGCATCTTGAGCTTCCACAGTTAGAAGCGATTATTCCCATTGAAATTCTCCACCTCAAACTTTGCATTTGAAATCTTTCGTCATCTCTTCTTATAATCCTGATACGATAGGTCTGTGAAATTTTAAGTCACAGCAGATCTAAAGAGTTGAGGATACCTCACAAAGAAAGAATGGGCAGAAAATTTGGATAAAAGTGAAAACTGCAGTAAAAAGGAGTAGAAGAATAATAATGCAGCAAAACTCAGATAGGAGCAGAATAATGTCACACTACTCAATTATCAGTATAATGAACAATGATAATACAATGGAGAGAATTCGAGTCACACAGGATAATTCGAACCTTAGTTGGTTTAGCATATGGATTATCACCACAGGAGTGCTCTGGAAGAATCAAACTCAATTGAATTGAACCTAAATGCAGCTAATTGATTTTCTAACTAAGGAGGGTGCAATAGTGAGTTTGTCATGCATGCTAATCAGAAATGGGTGCATGAGGCCATAATAAGTGTCATCTAGAGCTCCAATCCCCCACAAGAGTCAACTAACTCAGGTGGAATGCACTGGAACACTCAATAGGTTCCTATAAAATAGGGAACTGAATGAAGTGGTCCTAAAATGATGCATGCATAGCTCATAAGGTGGTAAATGGATCATGGATGACATCTGCACACCACTAGGGGGCAAATGACATCATCAAGAACTAGGAAAAATAAATAATGTTAGGTAGGACAAGGATGGAGTATTAAAATATCCTAACACCCCCCCTTAATCCATACTTTCACATCCTGGGCCCTGGTTACTGAGACCAAAGGTCATCCATACAATCAAATAAATGATAAATAGTAAAGAACAGTCCATGAACCAAGGAAATGGGGAAAACCTCATGGGAAACCCCCCCCCCCTCAAAATAGACTGAAACATGCCAAAAAATTAATTGCTCCAAACTCAAGTAGGTGATGCTTGATCATATGTCTGGAGATATCTTTCTCTTGAGAAGAAGTGGATCATGCTCCAAAAACATGTGATTGTATTCTACTTCAGTGGATGCAAGCGAATATGGAGGCTTTATGAACTTGCTCTTCAAATCGAACATGGTGAGAACAAATCCAAAAATATGAAGATCATCCTGGAACCTGTAATTCAAACCAGCTGAGGTAGGATCAACTCCAAGAATGTGTAGATAGTTCTTTGATATCTCCTTTGAACCAACATAGGTGAGATCATAACCAAATGAACTATGACATGATGGTGTTGGGTTGGACTTCAAATCAGCTCCAAGAATTGCTAGATGGTTTCTTGTGATCTCCTTTAAACCAACATGGGTGAGATCAAAACCAAAATCATCAAAATATGCATGAGACTTGAACCCAAGCGAATGGTAGTGTCCGCCATCTTCAGAGAAACTCCGAGAGCATGTGCGAATGATAGAATAGAAGTACATAGGAAGCATGTGATCAAGGAGGGTGAATGCATCATCTCCAAACTCTGATTTAACCTCTAAAACATTCAATAGATCATCATTGTGCACACTAGCAGACTCATGTGAAATAGAGGATTTAAGAACCTCTTCAGATTATAGAGTATGAACTGGCTTATCTTGCTCATAATTCAAAATAGAAGACATTGAGAACATGAGTGTTGAATCTGCAGCTTCTTCTTCATCTTGAACAACTTCATCATGATATATGATTGAGGCCGAGACATAATTAGAGAGAACACTTAAGGAGGTATCACTGGGCTTGTTCTCCAAATAATTTTCACCACTCTCTTCATTTTGCTTGCGAAATGATTTGTCCATTTGGGCCCATAGATCACTTGGATACTCAACAATATGAATGAGGTAGCGTATACTAGGAGACATATCAATACACATTTGTTTTTTGTAAGATAGAGAAAATCCTTATATTGCCTTCACAAAAATAAACACTAATAGAGTAGTGTCGGGCCCTCTCTTAACCGAGAAAACAGACCCCAAAATAGAGTTGAAAATAGAGTTAAGATAAGTCATCCTAAAGAGCAAATCAGACTTTACAGAGAAATAGTTTAATTGATCGACTAACAAGCAGAAGTGATCTGAGAAGCATAACGAAAAAGTCTAAACAAAAATAGAAAAGGAGACCATCCGATAGAACTAATCACTGGTATAACCCATCTGTCCAACCTGGGTAGGCTGGGTAGTAGGATCTTTAGCGAGAGTAATCCCGAAATGACAAGCTAGCTGTTGTTGATTGAAGAGAATTTGCTTCAGGAAATCGACCATTTCATCCTGTTGGAGAATAATTTCAGCTTGTGATTCACCTTTGTCTGCAAGCTGCCTGCCAAGCACAGTTTTCTGGGACCAATGGTAGTCAAGAGTTTTCCGATACAGGGTGGCCCTACCCCTGGTAGTCCCCGGATCCAGAACCAAGGTTTCAAATTTGCTTTGAATTTCCGCATCTATGAGACACTCACGGGAAAACATGGCATCATCCTCTGCATCCTAGATTTCAGCCTGCGACTTTTGTGGGATTTCTTTTTTGAATCTGTGAGCTTTCCCAACAACCCTGCGCATGAGGCGCATTGACAGACCAGAGGAGGGGCTAGCTTGCTGCACTCAGCGATGAGTGTAAGCTATTTTGGTGGGAGGCATGTCTGCTTCTATTGCAAACTGACTAGAGAGCCGAGGGAGTCGAGCACCAGAAAGCCAAGAGAGTCGATCATCGGAGAGCCGAGCACCAGAGAGTTGAGAGAGCCGAGCACCATAGAGTCGAGCACCAGAGAGATGAGAGAGCTGAGTACTAGGGAGTTGAGTTCCATAGAGCCGAACACCAGAGAGTCGAGCATTGTAGAGCCAAGTTCCCGTGGATCCTTTATGCTAAATTGCGAAGAGCCGAGCATCTGCATAGAAATTGTGTCTCAATGCAATGTGCTGGTGAACCAAAGGTTCATACCTAATGCTTCTTGCCATTGTTATGAGGGCGAAAGCACAACCCCATTCTTCCATTTTCATGGGAGTAATCATAGCCAGAACACTGAGCCGGATGGGAGCAACTAGACAGGACGGAGCGCACGGAGGAGAGGTCGAGCAGCAAGCAAGAGAATTAGAGCTGGACGAGGCGCTTCCCAAGGAAATTAAGAGGCAGCATGGGACACGTGGGTGGGTTGGGCCGGCACGTGCCCAACCTCGTGGTCAGAGTAGGCAGGCATGTGGCTGGGAAAGTTGGTGGGCATGTGGCTAGGCATGTTGACGGGCACGTGGCTTGGCTTGTGGCTGGTAACGTCCTTCTGCACCCATAGTGGGGACATAGCAATACACGTTGCTCCAAAGGCTCTGTCACATTCATTTAGCCAATCATTCTCTTCTTTATAGGAAGCAAAATCTCTCATAAAACTACATATCAAAAAGACCTTGTCTCTTTAGATATTCTATCATCTTTGGTTTCCACTCATCATAGTTGAATGGAGATAGAGGAGGAATTTCTTTTAGATTCATGGAAGCTATTGTAGAATACCTCCAAAAACAATGGAAAATATATGCTACTGCAACTACAGAAAACTGCTGCTGCACTCAAAGACTTCAAATAACTTGCAGAAGACTCTCAATTTTTGGAGATAGACTACTACTGAGCATTGCTTTAGGATAGTAGGCACTTTTATCTGGATCCTTCACACCTAGCTAGACCTCATTGGATTTCTCCAATGAATTCAATGCAATGGCACCAGGATTTGCTATGGAAATCCAGAGTCTTCTAGGACACTACCGAAAGCAGTAGCTCAAGCTATTTGCTCTATGGCTCTGATACCATGTGAAATTCTAAGCCACAGCAGATATAAAACACTGAGGATACCTCACAAAGAAAGAATGAGAAGAAAATTTGAATAAGAGTGAAAACTGTAGTAAAAAGGAGAAGAATAATAATAATGCAACATAACTCAGATAGGAGCAAAACAATGTCACACTACTCAATTATCAATATAATGAACAATGATAATACAATGGAGAGAATTCGAATCACACAGAAGAATTCGAACCTCAGTTGGTCTAGCATAGGGATTATCACCACTGGAGTGCTCCGAAAGACTCAAACTCAACTGAATTGAACCTAAACTCAGCTAACTGAAGTCACAATCAGTTAACTGACTAAGGAGGATGCAATAGTGATTTTGTCATGCATGTCAATCAGAAATGGGCGCATGAGGCCACAATGAGTGGCATCTAGAGCTCCAACCCCCCACAAGAGTCAGCTAACTCAGATGGACTACACTGGAACACTCAGTAGGTTCCTATAAAATAGGGAACTAACTAAAGTGGTCCTAAAATGATGCATGCAGGGCTCAAAAGGTGGTAGATGGATCCTGGATGACATCTGCAGACCACTAGGGAGAAAATGACATCATCAACAACTAGGAAAAATAAATAATGCTAGGTAGGACAAGGATGGAGTATTAAAATATCATAACAAGGTCGATTTCTCTAGTTGTGTAGCAATTTATGTTCGTAACAATTGCTTGGGAACTCAACAATCCGTTTTGATATTGTTGTCAACAAATTCATCCTTGGTTGTATAACCTTCTTTGGACTCCATATCATAATAAACACCTGAAGGTATCAAGGTAGAAGGAGGAGAGATTAAAAACTGACAAGAGAAAGTTAGGCACTAGGTAGAGAACGCATTGTGAAATAGTCATGTGACCTTCTAAAGATATTGGAAACCTTTCTGTCACTCCTAAGGAAGTTCTTAGTGATGCCCCCCTTTTTTTCCTAGAAAAGCCACATCTCATCAATGACTACACTTCACGATGGCTTTGTTGAACTTTGATCAAAATCATGGCGATCTCTCTTCACCTTGGCGGCTACTCTTCATGTATTATTTAAATGACATTACACATATACATAGTCCGTCTATTGACAAGAACAACGAATATTTGACAGTGCTTTCTGGGCAACGTTTTATCTCACTTACTCCAAGCTAAGCTCTGATAACACTTGTTAAAAATGTGATCCCACAAAGAGAATTTGCATCAAAAAAATGAGAAAACAAGGTAACACAATGGATATTAACAAGACAAATATTTTACGCGGTAAAACCTTTACAAGAAGTTAAGGAAACATCCATGAGACAGGGTATCGATATTCTTAATTTCTTATTGCTCATAGATACATATTTCAATTACCTGCAATAGGCTTACAACAAAAATTGCATATGCCTCTCATGACTATACACTAATAAATAATAACTTCAACATAATTAGCATATTTACATGAACTGTCATCATTACATGAATCGCCCAGGTAAATATGGGTTTACCATAAAATTTGCACCACGGCCTATTGTTGTCACAATTCCAATAGTTTGCAATTCTAATAGGACTTTGGAAGTCATGGATTTTCTTTGGTTTAGGCAAATGCATGATGGAAGAAATATTAGATGGACAATTGATTAGTTTGACTTGGTCCACACATAATCCATGATCTTTTGTGTCAAATATGTTTAGCTCTTTAGATTGAGCAATGAATTCTTTGCATACTTGGTTAACGATGTATAGAATTGTGACGTATGCAATGGATGGAGCCACCCAGATGTTGATGTGTGAGGTTGGCATGTAGATAGAGCTGTAGTGTAGAGGGCATAGATAGATTACTTATGGGTGAAACAATTGAGTGTGTTTACTAGTGACATGAAGTGCGTATGGAGGAAATTGAAGAGTAGTGACAGAATTTTAGCATACCAACAACTGAGATAGTTTGTAAGTTAGGAGTAGTTGATTGGGACATTAAAAAGACATTGCAAGAAAGAGTTCAAGTTTTTATGGAGATTGTGAAGTTGGACACTAAGAAGATGAATGGGAAGAGGTGAAGAAATTGTCTTCATGAAGAAGGATTGAACAAGAATCTATATTGAAGAGAGATGAGAGTGAGAAAAAGGAAGCATGCCATGTTTGAGAATCATAGACAATAGATTTGTCGAGTTTACGGGTGGAATTTAACTCATTTCACGCAAGATGCAAAATATTACCAAGGAAAAAGAGTGTACGTTGATTTTTAAAATTACAGAGTTCTAGAACGCATTTAGAGTCTGAGTGGTACTTACAAAAGTATATTGTCAGGTAAAGGCATACCATTGTATATTGAAGTGTAAAAGCTTCTTAACACCCACAAATATTTCTAAAACACCCACAAATATTCAAAAGTCCACATTTTGATAGATAATGATATATAAAATGATTGATAATAAGATTACAATGCTTTGGCCTTTATATAGGCCTACTAATACATTTTCATCGAAAGCTTATGTCTTTTGATGTAATTGGTTTAAGTATTATTACTATTATTATATTATTTTACTATTATTGATTATTTATATTATGTTTGTTAAATTGCCTTTCCCTTAAGGGAAGCTTTGTCCTCAAAGCTTATTGAAGACAAGGCTTACATCTGATTTCTTGCTTGTAATGTCATCTTTTGATCTTTTGAGTTTGTGACACTTGACGAAACGAGATGATAGGAGTTACAAATCCCAAGGCAAAAATGTCGCATCATTTTTGACGTGGTCCATCCGAGATCTATCTTCATCGGAGCTGATTGTTGATCGCATTGTTGGATAAATCTTCCTATTTTCTATTTAGGTTGTATATTTTGCGTTCTTTCGCATCTGAAATCATAACTCATCTACTTATGTTCATTTTGACACTATCGTTGGTCAAAATGACTTTTATAATTGGGGTGTCGATAAGGATTTTTTGTTGTTTGTTTTTCTACTGGTTTGACTTCTTTTTGAACTGTGATGAGGAGCGAATTTGTTTTTGTTTCTTCTTCCTCAACTTGAATTTGTTTTCTAGTGAGTCTAGATGCTTCCTTCTGGATTTACGCTAATTTGTTTTCAAATAGATTATTATTACTGTGAATCTTCTCTAACCTTTCGTATTGCGACTTTTCGTCCTCTTTTAACTTCTTGATTTGTTCCTCTAGTTCTTGATTAAAATTTCTCAGGTGCTCGTTTTCTTTCTCTTTATCCATTAGTTTCCCTTTGGTATCTACATTTGATTGTTCTTCCCTCTTAGTACTTTTTAACTTATCTACATTTGATTGTTCTTCCAATTAATGTCTTGTTATGATTTCTTAACCGATATATTTCTTCAGTGTTATTTGATAACGTGCTTTTGACAACTGTAATCTCCAACTTGTGCTCATTTTAGTGTCGTCCTTTGTCTGCTGGAGTTCCTCAATCTGTTGTTGAAGGCGACAATTCTCCTCTTTTAGGCATCTTACTTTTGCGTGACTTTGCGTAATTTCGTCATCTTTGTCCTTTATGATTTTGTTTAATCGTTCTATTTCTTCTTTATTCTCAACCGCTTCTTTCATGATTTTTTGGCGTTGTAGATTCTGATTGGGATATTTTTACTCATTAATTCTTGGATTTGAGTAGTTAATCTCTCAATATGCTTTTTTTATAACAATTCCCCTGCTCTATTAATCCTTTAGAAATATTCGGCTTCGTAATCTTCAACAATAGACTATCATTTGTTTCTTTAGAATGTTCTTACTCGCTTAGTACTGCTTGTACTCACATTGTAACCACCATAATTCACAACTTCTACTCTTCTTAGACTTCTTTTCCTTCTATAGTAGATCTTGTCATGAAAAATGTAATATATTCCCACTCTCGTTCTTTTGGAGAAAAATCGCCTTTGAACCTTTTAGTATTTCTTCTTTTTTGTGCGCCCCTTCTATTTTTTATAATAATAATTATTATTATAAAAATAATAAAGATATTAGTATAATAATTTTTTTTTATAAATAATTTAAGGTTTCAAATAAATATAAATATGATATTATAAAATTTGAAATTTTATAATATTTGGAGTTTTATAAAATTTGATGTTTGACTAATAATAATATTATTATAAAATTTTGATTGGTCATTGATTAGGGTTAGGTGGGAATTGGGGCTTGAAAATTTGAATGGACGTAATGGACAGGATTTTGAATGGAAAGCAGTGGTGAAGTGACTAGGATGGCAATCGATAGATGACGTGGAAGGGAGGTGTGAGGGATGGCGGAGACAAAGGGGCGTGGAGCGAGTGGCTGGTATTGGGGATTGGATGCGCGTAGGCTCGTGCAACGGAGTGATGCAGAGTAAGTGCTGTGGAGCACGAGCTACGTGGAGGGAAAACACTGCTAGGGAAGGGAAGATCACGATTTTATGGAGATGGCGTGGAGAACAGGTGGAGGGAGCTGCGTGAAGTAGTTAGCAATGGAAGGGAACAACAAGGAGGGAGTCGTGAAGTTGGAGGGGGGACTTGGAGCTATGAAGTGAGGGAGAGGAGACTTGGAGCTGTGCGTGAGGATGAGGAAGGGATGGTCGTGGCAGGTAGTAAAGAGGAGGGTCGCGGGAGAGAAAAGGAGCGGTGCAGGGAAGGTGAGTGCGTGGGTGGTGATTGAGAGGCGCAGGATTTGGGAGAGGGATTTTCTTGGAAGTGAAGAGTAGGAGCGAAGGAAGTGTAGAGCACTGCTGCGAAGTGGTGGAGAGTGTGGAAGCATAAATGTCCTCATTACTAACAAATCAAATTCAATCCGATGTTAAAATAATTAAACTTAGTCTATTGTAAAAGTAAAAATTGAACTCGCAAACTCTTGTGGGATCTGCTCCTGTATTGATTAGGGGATGGAAGCATAAATGTCCTCATAACTAACAAAGAACTGGATTTAGTGTTGATGTGGTTTCGTGGTTCGGAATTATTATTGATCAATCTCATTGATCGCCTCTTCGGGAAACCGATAGTGGTTTTGCTATCCTCACATGATCACCTATCCTCATCTATCCTCGCCTGTGGGGAAACCGATAGTGGTATTAGTGTCAGAGAGTACATTGTAATAATATATGAATGCCCATTTTAAGCGTTTCGTACTATTTGTCACGTGATGTCGTGCAAACGACGGAGTTGGAATAGATTTTAGCGCCATGGCTGACCACATTAGGCAACGTCCAATTTAAGCATTCGTACTCTTTCTTTGTAATTTCATGTAAGTGAGGTACAGATGGTGCTGGACTTTAATTAGGTTTTGCTTAACATCTTTCTTTGTCATGTCATGGAAATGACGCCGGAGCTTAGTTAGATTTTGGTCAACATCAATCACTGCAGGTTTGACATGTTATGTTTCTACAGATTGGTATAATTGTTGTATTTAAGTGCTGGACTGACATGAATGGACCAGACGCATATGGCTATACGTGAAAAACTTCTGGGGAGGAGAGGTGGGCGATAATTGTGTGATTACTATTTATGACAGAGTATATGTCAACTTCTGGGTTTAAGAGCTGGTTCAGTTAGTAGCAGGTATTATTGGGGCAGCGGGCTCAATTTTAGCGGCACTCGATTTCTACTATGTGATAGCCCTTATTTCTTGATCTGACCCGTCTGAGACTCCAAGATTGATTGTTTCAAGGGCAAAAGAAAGAGGGGAGCACGAGAATTGTTTTTTTTCTGAAAGAAAAGCTTTATGAAATTGAAGCTTATTTAAATCTTAATTAAAATGTATTTAAGCATAACAAGATATTACCGCCATAAAATACTTGTTACATTTGGTTAATTTTGTTGATGGATTCAACGAAATCCAGAATCTCAAATAATATCTAAACCTTATAGACTTAAACATATAAGAGTTAATAAATAAACTCAAAATTTATAAATAGAATTAAATATATTTTAGATATAGAAATAAAATCAGAAATAAACTTGATTCCAGATATATATTAGATAGAGAAATATACATATTAATTGATATATAAAAAAATTGCCAATGGCGGTACACCCCGGTTTTCAATTCAATGGTTTGGGACATTAAATATTGAACCTTGAGATTGTATTTTTTAAAGTAATGTTCTTAAAAGTTGAAATTTGGAAAAGTACACAATATAAAGCAGTATGAAGATCTCCTAGTTAAAAACTTCACATTAAATCCGCAATTTTATTTTTACATTGTAAGGCGTTCTTTTTGTGAGGATAATATTTGTTCTTGGAGCAGGATTCCTCGTCTATCGGACGAATAGAATTTTGTCACATACATTTTCATTACCGAATTTGTCATTTCTGTCAAATTTACTGTTTTCATCCAATTTTTTAGCGGAGAGATAGTGCGTTACGGGTTTGCAGTTCGAATTTGGATAACGTGACGCTGAAGTTACCGGGAAGGATGCCGTTGAATTCGGATAACGTGATGTTGAGTTACGGGGAAGGATGCCGTGAGATACTCGAGTTTCCAGGTGTGGAACATTTGACTTCTTTGGAGAGCTTGAATGTTGAGGGATGCGAGAAGCTCTAGAGTATCCCAGGGTTGGGGCAACTCACAGAGCTTACAAAACTAGATATCAATGGTTTCCCTGAGTTACGGGAGTTGCCCATTCGCCAACTACTGCAACAGGTTCACACAGACGCAACACCTCAGCCAGATCTCCGACCCTGGAACCCATGGCAACAATGAAGCTATCAACGAGAGTGCAATATGGATTCCACGACACATTCATCACTTCCGCCGAGATTGCTAAGCAGGTGTCGTGAGGATGCGCTGTCTTCCGCCCTTCTTGGTTTCTTGATTTACCCATCTACACATGGTTATTCACTTTCAAAATTTGCCTTATTTTCTTTCTTTTGGTTTGGTTGTTTATTAGGGTTTTGTTGAAATGTGTGTTGATGTGCCCTGCGAAGGTTCAAGTGGAGGACGAGAACATTATGATCATCAGTGGTGAAGGCAGAGACAACCCAAGTAGAGGAGTCAGATGGTCTTCAACATCTGGTTCCCCAACTGGGCCTTCACGGTTACCTCTGAATAACGGCCCTTATCACTACACTAAATATTTTGGGCCTCTATGATTCACATGGTTAATAATGTGAATATTGCAGCATATAATAGAAACAATCATGTACCCTCATGAGCTAGAGCCATTGAACGAGCTCCAGGAAGCGACTGCCCCCCCCAAACCTATCAATCTCCGATTTCTCAAATATAAATGGATGGTTATATGCTTGCAAAGGCAATTTTCATGATGTGAAGAAGTTGGGGATTTATTATTTGCATTTTGTAATAGTCGATACAATTGTACATTGGTGGATTTGAGAGTTTTCCTCGGATTTTGTAGTGGTAAATATTATATCTTCAAATTCCATTTTCGTAATTACCGAAATGCAAATACAGATTGCCATGAAAGAATGCAGTATGTGTGGAGATTTGGGCATGGAGAAAGAGCTCCTTCAGTGCTAAAGCTGTTTGTATCGCCTTCAACACAGGTTACATATACATCATCCATTTCTCATTTTAATATATAATTTTATACTAATAATATGCGAGTCTTTCTACTTCTGACAACAACCCTAACAATCTAAATGAGGATGTGCTTTCGAAATAACAGTTGATATATTGACTGTCTGTTTCCCTAATTGACTGCAAACTCAGAATCGATGTTTGTGCTACATCCACATACTGCAGCAAATTATATGGAGATGGGGAATTAAACGAGTTGATATGCGACTGGTGTCTGCATGAATGAGAAAGCAAGCTTGGTGCAGATGGGGTCTTTATGTTTGTTTCCGAAACAGAAAATGGATATCTCTGTTTCAATAGGAAGGATCTGAAGCTGCGCTGGGGTTTCACCTTTTTCTATTCTCTGCACAAGCTTTATTACAGCTTCGGGCTCTTTCTCCCCTACGAGAACCAAAGGATAAGGGTCAATTTCCAGGCCTCCTATTGAAGCTCATTAACGCCAAGAACACCATGGATATTGGGGTGTACACTGGTTACTCGTTTCTCAGCACAACCCTTGCATTGTCGAATGATGGAAAGGTATCTAGTCATCTTTAAATTCATTTTGAGCAAGTTCCCCAAAATGTTGGAATAGTGGTCGATTGAAATTAATGAAGGGTTAATGGCTAGGATGCAGATACTAGCCATGGACATCAATAGAGAAAAATATGATCTGGGGCTGCCTATGATTGAGAAAGCAGGAGTTTCCCACAAGATCGACTTTACACAGGCCCTGCTTTGCCACTTCTGGACAAAATTATTCACCCATTCAGTTTTGAAAATGTTGCGGGGTTTGTTATGCAGGGTTTCAAGTGTGTCGTTCTTTGGGACAAGGAAATGGATTTGGGAAAGGGAATCAGTGCAGAGTGTGTTTGTATTCAACTTACATTTCTACTTTCATGGTTTCTTTATAAAGTCTAGAATTCTCAAAATCTACATGGTATTAAGAATTAGCATCGTTAGATGAAAAATCATAAATCTACAAGCCCGGAAGTCAAGTTGTCAATTGCTTTCCTGGAAACATTTGGAGATGAGTATAGCCGATCAAAGTAAGATGGGAAAGATTACTACTGAGGAGATACAACAGTTTTTCAGATCCCATATTACTCTGAGTATGATGAATATAGAAGGTGGGGTATTGAGCTACCTTTCTGTCCACATATGACAAAGACAAAATGAATGAAAAATTGGTCGTTCAAGGCAGAGTGCATCCCTGCAAGAAGCTAAAAAGGACAACTCCATAGCATGGGTTTAGCCCCACCTTGAAACCCTAAAGCATAGACCTAAGTTTTAGACTGGTGATCTTAGAATGTTTTCATAACTTGAAAAATTAGAAATATCTATGGTTCCTAAATGAAACTTTAATTACGTATGTGCATAGAGCCTACTTAATGTTAAAAAATACTACCACTACTGAACCAGCCTCATGGCCCTTGTTCTCGGCTTTTAAGATGCATTTTATGCAGCATCTTTTGGTGGTATGATACATGGTTTATTTAGAAAGCTGAGTGAAAGTGTAAGCATTGTAATTTGTTTTTTGTAGCAACTAGAATGGGTTGAAGAAGACTTCACAAAAGCTGTGTAAGATGTATATTCTTTGTTATTGGGTGAATTGGGTAGTGCCTCAGATCACCTTGACCACTATGAGCGAAACTGTAAATGGATGGAGTAGGCATTGCTACTTCTATTTTATCAATTTAGTGTTGCTAGCTTAGATGCCATATCTTTATTGATGAATATTGATTTTTTATTTATATATAGTTCTCGCCAGAGAGAGATTCAACCATTCAAGTACATCAAAAGGTAGTGATATCCTCTAAACCACTACAAAAGACAATTCATTTGGACAAAATCGCTGGACTTACCCATATATATGCAAATTTATTGCATGGTAAATGCAAATTGCTTATTTATTACAAGATTCCATCTCATCCAGAGAGAACGTAAAGGTTGGGAAGCTCATGGATGCAATCTAGAGGTGCATCTCAGACCAGGGTTTAGATGGGTATGGGCTAGATATTTAACAGTGTCGATTAACATAAGACGTACTCCAAAATTTCCCATAAGTTCTTGCAATTTTGCATGTTAATCTCAATCAATTTTGCAAGTTCAGCTCAATAAAAGTGAGGAAACTTGTATACACACCTAGGATTCTTTGAGCATATTTTGCAGAAAGGAGAAAGTGGAAACAAATGGGCTCCCATTATTCTAGGGACGCTTCGCCTATAAACATCGCCTTCAACCACAATGGACGTTACGATGGCAAGAGCAGATTCTCCCATGGCTACTCCTAATGTTGACATGTTGGGAAGATCGACCCCTTTTGGCATCCAAATCTTATTGGATTTACACAATGAAATTCATTTACTGCAAGGGCTACCATCGATTCACCACTACCATTGATTTTCAGGAATGGATATTACTACCTCATAATTTTAGGGATGTCATATGGTTTAGCCGTGATGTTTAATATTCCAGGAATTTTCCTTTGTGTTCAGTTTTGTGTTATTGCTTTCGTGTTCTGACTAGGAGATTTCACCTGACAGATGGATATCCATGCATTAGTGATGTGATTCGGTGACATTGTCAGAAATTAGAATATATATTGAGTTATATAATTTCCTATATTCCATTACTCTTGAGTCTTTATGTACGGAGAATGTTGTTTACGAGGATATTGGTGATATTGTTGTTGTTTATGAGGATACTGTTGTCATTTCCAGCATGCTTTCCATTTTTTATAGAGTTGGCACCTTGGTAATTAAAATGGGTTACAATCATTGTCCATTTGTTGGCTTGTTGAATGTCGAAGCTTAACACACATCATCTTATTCAACTGCATCAAAGCTGGAACGCATAGGTAACATACAGTTATATAAGGTTCCAGACAGCTGCAGGGACAATCCCTGATTTAAAATGGACATAGTGCACGCATGATCAAAATAAGTTGATTGGAAGTGTTATAATTATTCTCTTCACACACATATATCACTGTCAAATCCAAGTTTATACAGACAAATTACAAATACAAGTTTATACAGACAAATTACAATGTATTAGTGACCGATTTCATTATTACTTTGAAATATTGCAAATGTTACATATCTAATTATTTTTAAAATTTCCCACATCTTATTCACATTTCAGAATGCAATTTCAATGCGGACAAGTTGCAACTTGCAATCCTGTAATTACTGCATGCATAGCATGTGTTCTGTCTCCCACTATGAATTTATGAACCGCTTTCTTTACATCAATAAAAGTGCATCCGGGTTGTTTCTTCGCTTCTCTCTTTCATCGTTATCCTTAACTTTGATACATCCTCCCACCTACCTACCTCGGCATAGATGTTTGACAACATGATATAATATCCAACATTGTTTGGTTCTAATTCGAAAAGGTGTTTAGCTACTTTTTATCCCATCTCAGTATTGCAATGGATTTTGTAGCCCCAAGTAAGGACCCCACATTACAGCGTTGGGCTCAAAATGTACAGAAGGTAAACCAAGCATGCATAATGCCCCAAATCAGGCTTAATCCCATAATTTGACTTCATGGACTCAGAGTCTTTCTAGCCGACATCCACTAAACCCGCATTAGAGTCGGAAGTTAGGATCTACAATTTGTTAGCTTAAATTTGGGGTCCTAGTGCATAATGAAAATCTCTGCTCATTTAAATTTTATTTTTCTCTATATTTACATTGCCAAGTAATGTAAATTCGTGTCTTATTTGAACACAATTCTTTTAAAAATTGTGGTTAAGATACCATTAAAACAACAAAAATGGTTGTATTTATATTCTGCAAAGTCAAACTTCAAATCGTATAAAGGAATTATGATCAGTTGTGCACACTCTTAATCTTATGCTCAATTCGCACTTGATTGAGTGATTCATAAGATCTGTATTGATTGCTTTACATGCCAACAAGGTATTGGTGAGACTCGTACAGAGCTGAAGTTATAGAAGTATTAATATATCTGAAGTTAGAGAAGTATTAATATATCTGTGAGATCCAAAGGAGTGATAATTAACTAAAACTGAAAGGCAACATATTACTGTAGCTAACTTAATAACTTGAAATATTTTTAAAGTGCAAGCTAAAAATAACTGGTAAACTTTTTGGGTATTTGTCCAATTCTTTAATCATTTTAATTATGTATAATCTTTTGCAATGGCGTTGTAAATATTTAATTGCTTTGACATTTATATAATACTATGACATGATTATTCGGTAGGGACTATGCTGTCATGTAGCCTTGTTTCATTTACAAAAAGGAGCTTATTTCATTTAAAAAAAGAGAGAGTTTCTAGACATTTGAATAAAAATTATTTAATTTAGTTATATTCTTTTCAATAGTCAATAAATTACCATTCTAAATATAATGTGTAAACAATATGATATATGACTTTAATAAAAAACAATTAATTTTAAGTTATTAAAAATTTCATAAAATTAATTTTGAAAAATATAAAAAAAAATTAATTTTAAGTTATTAAAAATTAAAAATTTAATAAAATTAATTTTAAAAAATATTAAAAAAAATAAAAAACTTAAACTGAATTAAGTTTTTTAACTTACCACAATGTGTAATTGGTATGTTATATTATAATATATGACTTAAAAAAAAACATGATAGTATTTTTAAATTAATAAAATTTAAAAATGTTAATAAAATTAATTTTCAAAAAATATTAAAATTTCATCAATTTAAATTATTTAAAATAATAAAATAATTAATTTAAATTATTTAATTAGTCATATTCTTTTTTAATGGTGAATAAATTATTATTCTATTATTTTCAATACAATGTGTAATCAGTATGGTGTATTATGGTGTATAACTTTTATATTTTTATATATAATTAATATATATTAAGTTAATATATATTAAAATTTTAATGAAATTAAATTTTAAAATTTTTTAAAACTTAAAACTAAATTAAGTTTTTTAACTTTACTACAATGTATAATTATGGTATATGATTTAAAAAAATGTTATGATAGTTTTAAGTTAACAAAAATTAATTTTTTTATAAAATTAATTTTAAAATAAATTAAAAATTTTAAAAACGTAAAGTTAATATTTTTTTAAACTTATTTATCTAATAGTTGATGTAATTTTAAAATAAAACCTACAAATACTTTAATCTAAAATAAATAATAAAAAAGTTTATCTTGATGTAAATATTTTAAAGATGTGTTTTAATTCATCTTATTATTTCTTTTGAAGGGTGATCTCAAACATGTTAAAGATTTGTTTTAATTCATCTTATTATAAAGTTAAGTGTTTTCATTGATTTTATTTAAATTTTTAGTAAATTGTTTTTTTTTAAGTTAGAAATTTATATTATATCACATAAAATATACAGAATACAAAAAAATTGAGCTTCCCATAAGGAGAAAACAACTTGGGCAATAGATTCTAAAAGTCAGAAGTGCAACTATCCAAAATTATCCCTCTGACTGCATATGTCTACTGGACTGGACTAAACTGTGCTAGAAGACTGTAGATACATTGGACATATTGACTAAGATACATAGACAAAATTAGAACCAACAGTGAATAAAAAAAAAGAACCGAAAAAACCAGGGACTAATTCGATGGGTCGACTTCCATGCACGGCTTGGTCTCCGAAGGCGTCGGCATGTCCTAAGCCTCACTAGACATTCCTCGCTTGCGATTGTTGGAACTTGGTTTGGAACCCTGGCTCGCTTGCTCGTTCATCATTGTAGCAACCTCCAGCTTCTCGTCGTTCTCTTCGGCTTTCACCTCCACGGCATGGGAAGCCTCAGTGGTGGTAGAACCATGCAGAATGTTGTGAGTATCCTCACCCTCAGGCCGTCAACGGACCATCACCCAAGAAAGGAATCACCTGGCTAACTCTTGTTCATATTCAGAATGAGGAGAGGACAAAAAGGTAGCTAACCATACAAACTCTGTAAAAAGGGAATACAAAGAAGACTGCCTCATTGTCATAGGGCTCGTAACCCTAGCTTGAAATCTACTTTGCCAAATGTTGGTCTTGTAGGGGAGAAATGCAATTCACAAAGAAATGATTGTGTCCACAATTTCCACCATAAATAGATTTAAGTGGAATAATAGAGTGTACACATCCAAAAATGCGTGAGAGGGGTGATACTAGCAGTTAACAAATGGTGTCGTAGGGGTCTTGTCCTCCTCAAGATTTGAGGTCAGTGGTGGACTAGGGTTTGCAATGGTGTGCACTGAAATAGATGTGGTGGCGGCGGAGGACAACCATGGGCATATGAAAACGTGGCAAAGTTATATGTGGAGAAGGGGAAGAAGGTACAAAGGAATGGAAATGGGATTCAATAGCGATGGTGAA
Source organism: Larix kaempferi (assembly GCA_027924585.1). NCBI lineage: Eukaryota > Viridiplantae > Streptophyta > Pinopsida > Pinales > Pinaceae > Larix > Larix kaempferi. The sequence goes on from BSBM01000338.1 coordinate 23,342,109, forward strand.
GAAGTCAGGGACTGGATTCACATGTCAAAGGTTTCAGAGTGGGCAGAGAGTATTTTCACTTGGATGGTAAGGAGGGGGCTGGCTAATTGCAAGGAAAGGTTTATTCTTATAAAAAAGGATTTAGAGTGGGCACAAAGTATTTTCACTTGTATGGTAAGGAGGGGGCTAGCTAATTGCAAGGAAAGGTTTATTCTCCTAAAAAGGGAACTGGTGTTATGGAAGGCTGGTTTTATGTATTTATGACGGATGTAAATAGTAAGGTTAAGTAAGTTCTAGTCAAAATAAGGGTTGGTGATTGTGGTACAGGTTAGCTTTTAGTAATGTGCAAAAGGGAAAATAGTTGAGTGGTCTTAGATGATGGATGCCCAACTAAGAATCAATTTTTTTTTTAATTTTAGAAAAACTGAAAAACATTGATTATGATTTGTTACCGAGTGGTTTAGTGTGTTATTATAGCCAATATTTCAATGTAAAAATGAAAATTTGTACCTTGCAGACTCTATGCATTGGCCAATGTTTGTGGTTACTATTGTTGCTATGATTATTGCAAGCCCTGTAAACTAGGTATCTCCATAGTAAAACCTATAGAGCGATGAAATATATTACATGTTTTGGCTTTTGTTAATTCTCTATTCGAAGAGACTTTCCTGGCTAGCAAAGGTCTGCTATTGCTTAATATCAGCAATCTTAGCATATGATGATCATCTTCTAATTTATATTTTTATTTTGGAAAGTTTCCTCTAGTAGCATGCTTATGCCCTGAAGTTGGAGGATGCACAACATAACTCAGACTTCCTTTGGGTTAGTTTTCATGTCCGAGGGGTAGCTATTTCATAAAAATTGCCTAGAATGTGCACCCAGCCTCATCCCTTCTTAAACATGCCATTTGGATAGGGACCCTGTGGACAACTTCATATTTCGTCCACCTAACCACTCAATCATGGTCCCGTTTACTTAGCATAGCCTCTGTTTTGGTTACACTTTACAGTACATTGGCATTGAAGCTGTAGGAAGTTCTCAAAATATTTAGAAGACCAGACTACTAGGTAGAAGCGCAACTATTTTTTCCACCCATTATAGAATGTTCTATTGAAGTTAGTTGATGGTGATGTTATTAAAGGATGAGCTCTGCATCTTCATAATTAGGTTTCTGTTTATGGTCTTCCATATCCATTCATTGGTTTGTACTGGCATGTTGTGTTACTTGTAGACGTTGAAAGAAGATGAACCAGAGAAGTATCAATCCCAGTTTTCTAAATATATCAAGAAAGGTATAGAGCCTGAAAGCATTGTAGAGTTGTAGAAGAAACTGCATGCTGCTATTTGAGCATACTCGACAATCAAACACACTGAGAAACATGTTCCTAAAGAGCAGAAGCAGTAAGTGTTTTCAGTTGATCTGTTCTGAATATTTTTGGAATTACTGAAAAATTGTGAATTTAGTTTGAACCAAAAAAAGATCGTATGTAAATTGATATGAATTCCAGTAAGTATTAGGTATTCTTTGGAACTTTAAATTGGGATTAGCTCCACTGGTTGTTATTATCCATAAATTCACTTTATTGTGTTAAGTGCACTAACTCGTGGGAAATTATCCATAAATATGAGGAATAATCCTTTTATTTTTTTGGTAAGGTCTTCCTTGAGAATAGGTGTAAATGAGTTGTACTTCTGTTGAAATCATTTTCATTGTATTTTGCATCTCTGTTGAAAGCACCATCCTTTTATATTTTTCTGTCCTTCTTGAAAAAAGGTGTAAATGAGTTGTAGTTCCGTTGAAATCATTTTCATTGTATTTTGCACCACTTTGTAGGATTAACTTTCTCGATGTTATTTTCAGAAGTGTACCAATGCTGACATGGACAATAGATACTCTTTATTTTTCCAAATGCTTTGGTGAACTTGAGATGAAATATGTTGTGAGATTCATGTTAATTGAGGTATATGCAACTCAAGGAAGTGATCTATAGATATATATACAGATGACAGACGAAGTGATATATAGATATATACTATATAGTTTGTTCAGGCCTAGGAAATGATCTATTTAGTATCAATAAGAGCAAAAAAGATCTGACCAGACCATGCTTTGCAATTCTCATTGCATACGGTTTTCCTTCCCCTATCGATAAGAGCAAGAAAGCTTTGCCAGACCGTGCATTGCAATTCTCACTGCATACTTTATTCCTCCCTACAGATTTATTCTTTTGTGTTGATTTGAACCATTTTCAAATGGAATAGTATCTCTATGTAAATAATCAGTCAGTGTTATCGGAATAGGCCTGCGTCGACAACATCGTAATCCATGATTTGTCCTAGAATTTAGGCATTAAGTGAAACACCAAAAAACTCTGCGTTTTACTGTTCCCTTCAGAGCATCTATTTCACTATTCCCTTTTTTGCTTCATCGTTTTCACTTTACTTTCTATTTATTTTATTTTTCATTTCGACGTTCCTTTGCACCTTATGGGGCAATTGCTAGTATATTTAGTTTAAAGTTTAAACTCAATCGGTTATATTCAACAGACAACAACAATTGGATACTGATAATAGCAACTCTCAATGCACAAACACGAGCCTACTTATTTAGTCCCGATGGTAGTTGCGCCTCAGGATAATGACCACACTGTCAGAACCCTAGTAATCATATTATTGCAATGACTAATTCAAATAGAATGGCTGTGACATGTGTTGAAATGACTAATTCAAATAGAATGGCTGTGACATGTGTTGAAATGACTAATTCAAATAGAATGGCTGTGACATGCTTGTCGAAGTCATATTATTGCTTCGAGCATGTATTGAATGATTAATTCAAATCGCGTATCCTTAATGCTATGCGATTTTTTGATGGGTTTTTTTTTTGAAGAATTTTAATTAATAGTGTTTAAATTTAAAAAACTTGTCAAGGATACGGTTGGTGGGGATAAATGGATTTCATTCCAATGCAAATATATGTAGTATCCTAGGCGAATATTTTGGATTGAAAAAAACATGTATGTAGATAGGTAGGCGAATATCAAATATGAAACACACAATTTACTACTAAAATGTGTAATTTTGGGGGAATATTAAGATAAAAAAAAACACATTTTATGTAAATATAGGCGATATTAGAGACTAAAAATGACCAAATAGTGAATTTATTTTTTGAAAAAAACCCCCAAAAATAGCCAATTGGAGAAATTTCACCCCTAAAAATTACCCTGGTACTAGCTTATAAGTCTACTCTTTTCATATGAATCTAAGAATCTGAACAAGCATGGGATGGGTTCTTCTTCTTGATTCCTTGAAACATTGTAAAATGAGAATAATTAATGAAGATGCTTATTCATGTGAATCTTAATTGAACAAGCGTGGGGATACCATCTTATTCTCGATTGCTTGAATTGTAATATGATAATGGTTTGTTGAAAATGCGTAATGATTATTCTAAGTAGTTTGTGTGTAATATCCCAGGAAAAAGACTATTTTATTTTTATTATTTATTGTTGTTAAAAGCATTAATTGTGGTTATTTTTGTGTGTTGAGCAAGTGAGCTCTAAACAACACCAAACTATTAATGATGTGAGCAAGTGAGCTCTGGAACATCTGAACTACTGTGGATAGTGTTGAGCCAAATGGGATCTGGAAGCACTATTAGTTGAGTGAGTGTGAGCTGAGATGCGCTGGAACACTTAAACTCTTATTGATTAATTGATGTTGAGCCGGGAGCTCTAGAGTATCAGTAATCCAGTTTGATTATTTACTTTTAATATTCAAAGATTATTATTATTTTATTTCTTTCCAACTGACTCGGACTGCCACACAAAGAGGGGCTGAGCATGCAAAAGTTTAGGCTGGTCATTAGCTGATAACTAAAGATCTAACTAGTTGTTAGGTGAGTAAAAGTCCAATATTATTAAATAAAGATTTAAAATAAATTGTAAGGATTAAAATAAATTAGTTTCCTAATTAAAGATAAATACAAAACTGCTAGAGTGTCAGTTAGTTAACTGAGTGTGCAAAAGACCTAATTTCCTAGCAGCCTTTGCCCTTAAATTATAAATTGCAGAGAGAGGAACTTTGCGAGGGCAAGTGTTTTCCCAAGTACATTGGAGGGTCCATTCATGAATCTGAGTGCTCAAACATCAGATTGTTGGATATATTGTGTGTCCTATAAAAGAGGACTCTCATAGTGGGAGGACTGTGAAGGTTGAAGGGGAAGATTATTTCGGAAATATTCACACCATAAAAGGATGATAAAGAGGACCTTGTGGCTACTCTGATGTAGTAATGAAGATAGCAAACTATACACCTAGATCACCTAGAGTTTTGTCATGCTCAGTTCGGCTCGAGAGTGACCGGTGGAACAATCCAGGAAGAGATTGCAGTCTAAGGTTGGGAGGAACGTGGTAGTTCCTAAGTCAATTGGTATGCGATAAAATACTGATAAGTATTTGTTTACGTTTCCGCTAATTATATTTCTGATCTGTTTATGTTTCATAGTAATAGCATTGTTACTTGGTTCGCAGAAAATAAATCTTCCATTATGGTAATATTATTTTGTCTTAATGGATCTCAGAATTTTGATCAATATTAATGGTTATAGTAGTTGATTTAGAAGTTATAGGTTAGATACAGTTCTACTTAATATGCTCTCTTTTCATAGGTCATGTATATTACAGATTCGATTATATTTGTTCATTACCAAAACAAAGATGTATAATACTTCTAATTATGTTTCTATGGTTTTCTGTATGACTTGATTTCATCCATTAATATAGGGATACATTATTTTCTTATTTATTATTGATTCATCGACGGATCTGCTTGGTCGTGACCTCTGGGTTAAAACTATATATATATATATATATTGATAGGGAGAAAAATCCAATAGTCCTCATAGAGAGAGAGAGAGAAATCCCTAACCATAGGATTTCTGGGTAGAAGCCTTAAACTCTGTCTGGATAGATTAATTACACACTTAAACCTTAGAATATTTATTTATAAATGATAAATATTACCTATTTAAGTATTCAACATTAACCTGTAATATATCGGATAAAACAGAATCGTAAACATTCTTAGTTAAAAATAATATATGCATAAACCAACTCTATAAGCTAATCATAATCTACCATTTAAAAACCTTCCTAGGATTCGAAACAGAGGCTTACACATTTCAGGAGTGATACACAAATAAAATGCACAAAAGCCACGATTTTATGAAAGTTCATCAAATTTCAAGTATGGGGCTTATCCTCTCTGTCCCGTAAGTTAAGAATTAAATAAACTAAACTTATAACCTAAATTATAATAAAGACGAAGATCGAATTAAATAAACCCAGGACAAACAAATCAATCTCATAAAATTCTACCATAATAAAATAACCTTTAATTCAGGATCATCTATTTGAAATCGTGATAGAGAGATTAAAGAATTACTTGCACCGGAAATAAGCAGCAACAACTTTCAACTCATTTCCTTAACGCATAGCCATTTTACATATCCTAACAGAGGCGAAATGACCAAATAGACTGATATTTAACTTTAGAATTCAAACAGTAATTTCCAGAATTTCCCCTGACTTACAACGACCATTCACTTCATAAAAAAAAAACCCATCCACGGGTGTTAAAGCAAAACGAACCCTGATCAACATTCTGATTTTATGCCCAAATAAATCTAGTTAGTATAAACACGATTTTTCACCCAACTGTCAGAATTCCACGCAATACCATAAGTCATCAGCATTATAACTAGTTTCTTTAACCAAAACGAATTCTACAATAGTCACCATACAAGGAACGCTTAGCAGGAAGATAGCTAAGCCCAGATTCATCTATTTAGCTTAAGGTTCAAACCGAATAAACCATTTTGAAATCAACCACTATTAACATGCTCAGAGATTATCAAAAACAAAACTTATATATTAAAATCAACCAGCGAGATGAGAATACGATTTACAGTACAAAAGGAAGGGAACTCAAGTTTAGTTCATCCATAGTCGAGCCCGAGAGCCATACATTTTAACGTTGGAATCTTATCCTTAAGTATAGATATTGCCTATACAGACTTTCCACAAGAGACAAAGCACCAGCAATACTGCCTACGCAGAGGCCTAAGAAATGGCGTATATTTTCTATTCTATCCACACTGGAGAATTGGGAAACCAGTAACCATGAATGCATTACAAAACCTTGTGTCTTCCAAACCCAAATCTCTAAAACATCTCTGCCCAGCAACTCCTTAGAACAAAGACTCCAACCAACATAGGGTTTGACAGAGGCATTGAAAAGGACCAGGTCTTACCGGTTCAACGAGCCATAGAAGCCACCAACGCTCAGACTTGAGGTTTCCCAAGCACCCACTCAACGCTCTGACATCCAAGCAAATAAGAAATTTAGAAATCATATTACCGAGACCTGAACGAAACTCTAAAAGATAAAGAAATACTTAGTGTGGGAAGTATATTACCTTGCCTACGTAGATGCTCATGCTGTCTCCATCCACGCAGAGCAGGGCACTGACCAAAGAGATACGCTCTAGTCAAATGCCTGCTCCAACAACGTTTTCGCAAAGATCTCACTCTCAGCCCCTCTACCATCAACACCCAACGAAGTGAATTTGAAGCACTTGCAACAATTAGTTAATAAGAATATGCGAAATAGCAGAAATGACAGAACTCAAAATCACTTTTATATTGATCACAGGCCACTTCGAGGGGGCAACCTTTTTTGAGCAAGCTCAATACAAATAACTTCACAGTGCCTTCAATGACCTCAACACACACTTATATACTAATTCTATGCCTAATACTATGGGTCAAAACCATGGGACATATAATACTACGGGACGACTTACAAAGCATACGCGTCCAATACAATGGGTCAATACTATGGGATAATATAAACTATGGATCAACAAATACTACAGAACGACTTACAAAGCATATGCGTCCAACAACAATATACTAACATAGTAAAGAGAAGGGTTGACACGGTTTCCTAACATCCCCTCTCCCTTAGAAAAAGCTTTGTCCTCAAAGCTTTGGTTGGAGAAATTGCTGCAGAATCTGAAGGAGTGGTTCCCAGTAGCATCCTCGGGTTGCATTTCGGGCCACTGACGCCTTTGGAGTGTCAGGGAGGATTGCTTGGAAGGTTGTAGACGAAGAAGAACCCTATCAGGTGTGTGGAAAATGCGCTCAGAACGATGCTGATCGGATTGTTGTTTCAAGCGAATTCTGGCCATGTGAAGATTGTCCTGCAGAATGAGAAGAATCTGATCGCGGTTGTGAAGAACCGAGTCGATTTCCTGAACTAGGGAGCTGCTAAGGGTGTATGGAAGAAGAACTGGCGGTGTCTGTCCATAGACTGCTTCATATGGTGTCCTTTGAGATGTGGTATTGTACCACCAAAGCACTGCTAGGAAATCCATAGAAATAGTTGGCCAAAGCTGTGTAGGGATGGGCAAGGGTTTGAGCAATCCTGAAAGGAGTGTCGTTTCACCCTTTTTGACTTGGAAAGTATCACAGTCAGCCACCATCTGTTGAATTGTCATTTTTAGTCCCTGCCAAAATAAGTTACATTGTTCCCGGTCATACATTTTGAAGAACCCAGAGTGCCCTGTTGATGAAGAAGCATGGAGTTCATAGAAGAGATAACCCTGTTGAACATATTGCAACCAATTTGGAATAAGCAGAGAAAGAGATGTACGAGAAACTGGGTCATCAATTGTGCAAGAAGGAGCATCTTCCACCATATTGTCCTTACCCTTCTTGTAAGTGATCGCATAGGGATAACCCATGAGTTGGATAACCCATTTCAGGTGTGTTGGGTAGGAGACCCATTGTTCCAGAAAATTTTCCAGATTCTAGAGATCAGTCTTGATGCAGAAATAATTCCCTAATAGGTATGGCTGCCGATCCTGTACTTCATGCAAAATAGCCATCAGTTCTTGCTGAGAGATAGATGTGACTAAATTCTTACCGAAAAGGTCTCTTGAAGGTGGCAAGCTCATTGGTTCAACAAAGACACCTGCATATCTATCCAAGGAAGTAGTGGAGACCGTTGATGGGTGCATCTGAATGGAATGGATCTGAGCGATGACACCATGCCAATTCTTCTTAAGGATTTCTTCCAGGCGATGTGAACTGATGATGAATAGAGACCCTGGTTGTAAGCCCATTAATTTGTGTTGTGCCCCATTGACTGAAAACTGCATCCAAAGTTCCGCAAAATCCCATAAGATGGGGCCAAGTGTGCGTAACCATTGAACACCCAAAACCACATCACATCCACCAAAGGACAAGGAAAACATGTCAGAGAGTAGGTTATAATATTCCATACAGATACACACATTGTGACACTTCCCCTTGCAAGGTAAGGTGCCTCCATTGGAAACCATGACTTCAAAGTTGGAGCAAGGATGGACAAAACAATCAGCCTGTTTGGCAATCCGAGGGTCAATGAAGTTATGAGTGCTACCAGAATCAATGAGTATGGTAAGAGGGAGCTTCTTGAAGTATCCCCTGACTCGCATTGTTTGTGGGGTGGTGACGCCGGTTACAGCATGGAGAGAGATCTCGGGTGGGTCGTCCTAAGATGGGGTGTCAACAGGCGGGTGTTGAATGTCGACCTGATCATCTACTGTATCTAGAGCTTCTTCATCAAGTTCTGAGGCAAGCAGAGAATCGACATCTAAGAGATAGAGCTTTTGTTGAACACATCTATGTCCCCGAGTGAATTTCTCATCGCAATTATAACAAATCCCTTTTTCTCGGTGTGCCTGCATCTCTGTTTCAGACAAATGCTTGATAGGAGTTGGTTGAGGAGCAGGCGTGATGGGAGGTCGTTGGGAACCCATATTTCTGAAGGGAACAAAGGTGGGTTTGGAGCGTTGTTGAGTTGCGATATTGTCCTCTGCCAACTTAGCCAACCCTAGGACTTCCATCATTGTGTTGGGACAGAACATTTTGACCTCTGAGCGGATTTCATCCTTGAGACCACTGATAAAACAGCTCCTGTAGAATTCATCAGACAATCCTTCTGTGTGATTGGCCAGTTTCTCAAATTCTGTCTGATACTCTTTCACTGTGCCAATTTGGTGAAGTTTAGTGAGTGCTCCTATGAAGTCATCAAAAGCACTAGGACCAAATCGTGGCAAAAGGAGTTGGCAAAAATCTGTCCAGTTTGGTTCGGGATGAGCTTTGATGTACCAACGGTACCATTGAAGGGCTTCTTGTTCCAAATGAAAGGATGCAAGTGGAACTTTCTGGACATCAAAAGTATTATGCAGACTAAAATATTTTTCTGCTCGGTATGTTCATCCAGTCGGATCAGTACCATTGAAGCGAGGAAAATCAAGCTTCGGCCCACGAAAATTGCTGGAAGAAGAGAACCCGGTGGCTGCAAAAGATTCTGGCTGTCGGTTACTGTTCATGGCTGAATGTTGAAGATGGAGGCTGAGAAATTTTTCATCCAAATCTTGGAGTTTGGTTTGGATGGCTGCAAGTGCTTCCTCCATGGTGTTTGCTCTTGCGCAGGTGACAACCATAACCAGGAGTTTTTTTTTTTTTGGTTAAGTGGGTAGAAAAACAAAAACAGAAAGTACTTCAGTAAAGGAAAATCTGGATTTGGGAAAAAAATTTGAAGGGTAATTGGGGTTTGACTAGGTTTTGGACACTGTCGAATAGACAGGGAAGCAAAAATGAGGATTTCAGAAGCAGGGTGAAAGAATGAGAAAATTTGGCAAGGGGGGACAAAGAAGCAGAATTCGGAAAGGAACTCTGTGGTAAAATTTGAAGGTGATTGGGTGAAATCTGAGGAAGTTATGGAAAACCCTAAAAATAGACAAACGTGGGATTTCGGGATTTGGGAAGTGGAATTGGGGATAGGGTCCTCAGGAATGAAATATACAGAATGGGATGATAGGGTTTCCCCGAAAATATCAAGGGAAACAGAGTGAAAACAAGGGAGATATGGAGAAAAAACTGGTTTTTTTTTAATATCCAAACTGGAGTGGCTACGGCTCGGAAGGGATCTGAAACAGATAGATATGCAATGGCTCGGAAGTGAGCGAAAACAGAGGGATCTGAAACAACGCCGAATGGATTGAAAATGGTTGGATCTGGAAGGGCTTTCAGAATGGATCTGAACGGCTGGATCTGAAACGGTGCAGCAGTGATCGACAACAGTTCAGCTGAAAAATAGATATGGACCCCAGGTATGTGTGGCTTCCTAACAGTTCAGGGGTTTCACTCAGCCACCAATGCTGTCTGACGGCTTGCGTATTGGGGCAGTACCCCTCACTCCACGGCTTAGGTAAAACTGATAACCGCTTTGCCACAAACGACAGCTCTTGGTTTACTTCACGGGTGGGAACTAGTCAATCAGGTAGGGGTCGTTGCCCTTTTCACTAGCAGGTCCTCTCAATAGGCCAGCTACTTCGGGGTTCCTGTGGTACTCCTCACAATGAGTTTTAGGGCTTATGCCCAAGTACTTCCCACAGTTAAGCGGATAGGGATTATTCCCAAATCCGAACCTGCAACAGATGCGAAAAAAATTTGGCAGAAATTTCATCCAGCGAGCCCAAGAAAGTGCTATGATACCAGATGTGAAGCAACTGCAACAATTAGTTAATAAGAATATGCGAAATAGCAGAAATGACAGAACTCAGAATCACTTTTATATTGATCACAGGCCACTTCAAGGGGGCAACCTCCTTTGAGCAAGTTCAATACAAATAACTTCACGGTGCCTTCAATGACCTCAACACACACTTATATACTAAGTCTATGCCCAATACTATGGGTCATGTAATGTCCCTTATTAGGAATTTTATTAAAATTGCAATTTTCCACTTTTTTCCTTGGTTCGACCTTGGACTAGTTTCGATCTCTAGGTCCCAAATTTGCCCCAAATGATCCCAAATCTTCTGAGAAGGGATATGAATGATATTAGAACATAAATATGTGTTTCAGGGATGCCTTTGTACCTTTAAAACACTTCTGCAAATACTCTTTCAATTCTGGTCAATGTAGGTAACTTTACTAGTGATTTCCCTTTGACTAGTATTGGTCTCTAGGTCTCAAATTGACTCCAAATGCCTTCAAATATTCAAGGAAGGTTTATGAATGATATTAGGAATTGAATATGATGTTCAGGGATAACATATGGCCAACAAAAGACCTCTGCAAACTCTCTTAAGATTCTGGACCATGTATGCAATTTTACTAGTAATTTGGGGTTCAAATCCCCCTAAGGTAAGTACTGAAAATGGCTTCCCAAATGCGTCCAAACCCACTCAAATTTATGAACAGAGGTATGTAATGTGTTAATTATGTTATTAAGGTCTCATATGCACCATTAATGGTTTATTAAAACTGTTCTCACCCTCTCCCATTCAACTGCAAAAATCCCCAATTCGACCCTTGGGGAAATGGCACTATTTCTTCTCCCAATGCAATTAAACTGAGTAAAAATGATTCAAATGCTCAAGTAAAGTACATGAAACTTGTATAAGACATCCATGGAAGTATATTTATCAAAAATATATCATAGAATCATCCATTCATTCGAAATCATCATCAATACATTGGCTCACAACAAGGTAGTGGGGAAATGGCATTGTTCTTCCATTAAAAATGAGATTTATACATTTCTACTTGGAATTTCGACATGAAATTTTTTGGAGATGAAGAACAGAGTATTTAATTCATATTACAAAAGAAATGAGGCATTAGAAGCTCCCCCAAAGAGTACAATAGCTCACCAAAAATGCCCTCCCTCAAGGATCAAGAATATGCCATCAAAACTGGAAATGGTTGAAGGAGCGAGCTGCAATAGAAGAAACCATGAGCTTCCCTGTAGCTTACACCTGAAAATAAATACTCCATTAAATCTCCAAATGAAAGGTCTGAATGGCCTTTCCAATTGCCAACTTGGATGGGAATCTTTCACCCTCGAAATTGGCTAAGGCAAGAAACTAGTCATCCACTAGCTCTCCCTCTTCACAAATGCAATTGCAAATTCTACAAATGATCAAAATACATTCTCATACTTCATTTCTACATTTTATAACCAACATTATCCTTCTAAGGGTCGAAATCCTTTCAATAGATTCAATAGATTTCCATTTAGGAAATATTCCACATTTGCCACTTGTCTCCTAGTTCCAACCTTCCATCTTCTCCCAAATTCGATTTTGAGTCTCTTTGGCTTCTCCAACTCCCAAATTCGCCTTCCTTGAGCCTATTTTTGGGGCTGACATGTCATAGTGGTCAGATGTCAGGTCTGCAATTTGTCATAGTTGTCATAGATGCTCCATCATTGGTGTCATAGGGGCTAGGGAATCTAGCCCAAGTGTCCACAAACTTCCACTTTGACTCTTTATCTTCCATGGAGGTTACCAATCCTTCCCAATTCGACCTAATATGCTCAATGACATGTGTTATGACTTACCAACTCACCCAAGAGTGTTCACATTCCCATTAATTCGAATTTGCAAAAGAGAGATACCATGTATTATGAAAAATCAAGCTAGTGTGGGTCCCACATCCTCCATATGTCTCCAAAACCATTTGTCACCTATGATTTCTCTTGAATTTCTTTATTCACTCTATTTATTAAATACTTGAACCCTTCTAATTTCTAAACATCATTTATTATCCCCCTTATTCCAAATCCCAAAGCTTCCACCCCAAACCTAGGAAACTAGTAATTTTCCTCCTTGGCAATTATTTGACCGTTAACATCAATTTTACAAAATCTAATGAATATGGCTAATGTGATTAGGCCATTGTGACCCAATTCCAAATTTGGGACACGACAGGTCAAAACCATGGGACATATAATACTACGAGACGACTTACAAAGCATATGCGTCCAATACTATGGGCTAATATAAACTATGGATCAACAAATACTACGGGACGACTTACAAAGCATATGCGTCCAACAACAATATACTAACATAGTAAAGAGAAGGGTTGACACTGTTTCCTAATAGTGAAGAAATGAAGACACTGTAGGGTTCCTCGCATCCTTTGTTTCCCCTGCCAACGTGGATTCCACTACAAAATGTGTCACATGGGCAGCATTAAAAGCCCAGCTGCCATCCACTATGAATTTGATTTTCCACCCACTTTACATAGTTTCGTGATCATCTTTATTTGGTTCAGTCAGCGCTTGTTTGAAGAACTTAGGTTTTATGGTTTAGCTCCTTGCCCTTTGTTTCTTTAACCCAAACTTATATTAAGATGCTTCCCCAAAGAACTTAGCATTAATATTTGTTGATTCACACCTAGGGCTTAGGGTGTGACCCCTATGTTTGTCCCATGTATTTCTTTCAACCCGTAAGTCACTAGTTATGGTGTCTCCTCTAAGGTACCTGCACAAAGATAGTATAAGACTTTAGCTCACGGAGGAGCTAAGTAAGACACAGGGTCTTCATTACTCTCTTATCATCCAAGGGACAGGCATACAAAAACAAACATAAGTCTTCAGTTACACCATCACATTCTAGAAGTAAAGAATCGGTTATGAGCAATTAATAAACATTGATTCTGCATAAAGTAGACAAAGTATTAAATGATAGTAGCAACATATTAAAATAGAGTGAAGTCATTTCATGAGAATCCGACATTGTATAAACAGCATATGTACGAACGTTACATCAATTTCATGTTAATTATAGCAATAATTGCAATGTCGTAGGTTTTGTTTGCTCGAGTCCTAAATCTTGCCAGTTAATAAACGCATATAAAAAAATTTAAAATTTCAGGATTTGAGGGACATTACAAGTGATATCAAAGCCAGGTTCGGAAACTTGAGGCCTATGAGCCTACACTACCGCTGCAAACCAATAAAATAATAAAAGCTTGTTTGATTGCACATTGTAAAACTGTTTCAGGACAAAACAACATGAATGCTGAAAGAGAAGACAGTCAGCATGGGAATATGAATTCAATACCCAGAGAACAAGGAATAGTAATTGAACTGAACAATAGCTTTGAAGCATTCAAGGCCTCTGACCTACTGAAAAGAGTGCAAATCCTGCAGGAAGAATTTCGTAGTTTCAAGGATGACATTTTGAACGAAAGAAGAGAACAACATGAGGTAAATGAGGCATTGCTGCAAATATTAACTCGAAATAAAACTCATAGGAGGACAACCCATTCTACAAACAAGCATCTGACTAAACAACACCACAGAAAAAGAGACAGTAGCCCAGAATGTAGCAAACTTGAAAATTCACCAGAACTCACTGATTCATCCAACTCATGTGACCGTGAATTTGAGTACTCCTCAAACTCCTATGCATCATCTCCTTGTAAAAAGAAATACAAGAAAGAGGACAGTCTACAGGGAGAGTTTAGGAAAATCAAGCCACCAACCTTCGAAGGAAACCTAGATTCAGGAGAGAAAGCCGAAGAATGGCTACTGGGAATGAACAAATATTTCCAAGTACATCAATGCTCTAGTGGCATGAAGGCCAAGTTGGCCATTTACAATCTAAACGGTAAAGCTTCCAGATGGTGGAAAGACCTTAAACATACGAAGAAGATAAAAAGGGATCAAGTTGGGTGGTCAAAATTCAAAAAAATATTCCAAGAGAAATACATGTTAGAAAGGTTCTTCGACAAAAAAATAAACGAGTTCCATGATCTACAACTGAACTCCCTCACCATGGATGCTTTAATAAACAGATTCCTCGAACTATTACATTGCGTACCTTACGTAAGAGACAAGAAAGTGAAGATACAACAGTTCTTAGGATGTCTGCCAACTTACTACAAGGACAAAATTGAATTTGATGCACCTAAGACCCTATAAATGGCTTTGCACAAAGCTAGGCTCTTTTATGAGAACAACCAACATAGGGCTGAAAATGTGAACAAGAAGAAGGACAGAATGAGACCATTTATTGACAACCGAAGGAGAGGGTTCAAACCACCTCCTTACTGAAAACAGAACAATATTTTCTAGCTAACAGAAACTTTCCAACATATGGAACACAACCAAGCAACCCAGCACAGTGTGTAAACAAACCAACAATAGAGAGAGGGACTAGAACAACCCCTATGCCTGGAAGATGTTGGGGATGTCAAGGACCCCATTACTACAGAGATTTCCCAAAAAACAAAGGGCCCAAAGTTTGAACAATCTGCAGGAAGAGTCAACAGTGGAGGACATGGCGCGGACACCTCGAATATGTGTTGCCCTAGAGGGCAGGCAAGTGGACCATCAGTCCACGATGGTTAAAATTGAAGGTAAGATTGCAAACATTTATGTTTCCATTTTAATTGAATCGGGGGCATGCTATAGTTATATATCCCCTAAAACTGTTGAAATTTGCAAAATGAAAAATGTAAAACAAGCTAAATAGTGGCTGGTACAGTTAGCCATAGGGAGGAAAAGAAAAATTACAGAACTAGTCAAAAACTGCCAACTTGACATGAATGGATTTCAAATTGAAGCTGACTTAAAAATCTTACCCTTGGGTGCCTATGACCTACTAATCGGTATGGATTGGCTTGAGAAACACCACGTTATGCTGGACTGCTTAAATAAAATTTTCACTTGCACAGATAAGCAAGGGAACGAGAGAAGGGTACAGGGTATACCCAAGAAGGTGTCTATTAGACAGAAATCAGCCCTACAAGTTAAGAAATGTGTACGAAAAAGGCTGTAAGCTGTACGCAGTCAACATTTACAACTTAGAAGAGGAAAGAGAACAATATATTGAAGATTTTCCTGTCCTATCAGAGTTCAGAGATGTTTTTCCTGACGAAATACATGGGTTACCACCAAAGAGAGATTTGGACTTTTCCATCGAACTAGTACCGGGATTGGTACCAGTCTCGAAGGCACCTTACCGCATGAGTACCCCTGAATTAGTTGAGCTGAATATTCAACTACAAGAATTAATTGACAAAGGATATATTTTCCCGAGTGTATCCCCTTGGGGAGCACCCATTTTGTTTGTGAAAAAGAAAGATGGAACGATGCGGATGTGCATTGACTACCGACAGCTAAATAAACTAACAATTAAGAATTGATATCCCCTTCCTAAGATAGATGATCTATTTGACCAAGTCGTAGGAGCAAGAGTATTCTCCAAGATTGATTTGCATTCCGGATATCACCAAGTATGAATCCGGGACAAAGACATAAACAAGACCGCTTTTAGGACACGATACGGTCACTACGAGTTTGTAGTGATGCCTTTTAGATTAACTAATGCACCTGCTAATTTTATGTGCATGATGAACAGTGTTTTTAGTAAGTACTTAGAAAATTTTGTACTTATATTCATCGACGACATACTAATCTCTTCTAAAAATGAGGAAGAGCATAGGGAACACCTCAAGATTGTATTACAGATTCTACGAGAGCACCAACTCTATGCTAAGTTCAGCAAATGTGATTTTTATAGACCGCAGATACAGTACCTTGGCCATATTATTTCGGAAAAAGGCATTGTTGTAGATCCATACAAAATCAAGGCCATAGAAGAATGGCCTACACCAACAAGTGTCACTGACATCAGATCATTCCTAGGATTAGCAGGGTATTATCGTAAGTTCATTGAAAAATTCTCTAGGATAGCATGCCCTATGAACTCACTACAGAAAAAAGGAAAGTAAGTTTTTGTGGAAAACCAAAGTGTGAGGAAAGTTTCTAGAAACTCAAGCAACTTTTAACAACTACCCCCATACTTAGAATTGCAGATCCAGATGGATATTTTGTGGTTCGTACTGACGCAAGTAAGGAAGGACTTGGGGGAGTCCTCCTACAAAATGACTTTGCAATTTGTTATGAGTCACGCAAATTAAAAGAGCACGAGAATAACTACCCAACGCATGACCTCGAACTAGTTGCCATTTTCCACACACTAAAGATGTGAAGGCACTATCTAATGGGAAAGAAATTCCTTCTCAAAACAGATAATATGAGTTTAAAATATCTATCGACCAACCACATTTAAATGCACGGCAAGCCAGGTGGTTGGCCTTCCTTTGTGAATATAATTTTGAACTAAAACACATCAAGGGAAAGGAAAATAAAATTGCAGATGCGTTAAGTTGCATAATTCACTTAATTCATAAAGTAACAGTGAGTAAAACCAATTCTGATCTGCATGAAGAAATCAGGACAACAAGTAAAACTGACCATTTTTACATTGAAATACTCCAGAAAATACACGAGGACAGACTGTTCTCACAACAGAAGGATTGCAAAATTGACGAAACAGGACTACTATGGTCCAAGGACAGACTGTATGTCCCAGAAAGTGAAAATATCAGAACTGATATATTAAATGAATTCCACCAGAAACCATATTCTGTACATCCAGGATATCAGAAAATGTTATCTACTGTTAAGAGACATTACTTTTGGCCAAAACTGAAAAATGACATAGCTTTATACATTGCAAAATTCCAAGAATGCCAACTGGTTAAGTCTGAACACCAACATCCCACCGGACTGTTGCAACCATTACCCATCCCATAATGGAAATGGGAAGTAATCAACATGGACTTCATTACCGAACTACCAAAAATCAAGAGATAGAACGACTCAATTATGGTTGTGGTACTAGACAAATTATCTAAATCTACTTATTTTATTCTAGTAAAATCTACATATAAGGCTGTAAACATTGTTGACATTTTATTGAAGGAAATTTTTCGATTGCACGGGATACCGAAAGCTATTATCTCCGACAAAGATACGAAATTTACAAGCAATTTCTGGAGGTCGTTATTTTCTGGTTTGGAAACACAATTAAAATTCAACACCGCTTACCATCCGCAAACGGATGGGAAGACTGAACGAGTAAACCAAATACTCAAAGATATGCTCCAAATGTACGTCATGAACAATCCCAACCAGTGGGAAGAATATATGCATCTTGCAGAATTTGCATACAACAACGGGTATCAAACCTCAGCTAAAATGAGCCCCTTTGAATACTTTACAGTAGAAAGTGCAGGACATCGGTAACTTGGGACAACCCGGTGGATCGACTCATGTTGGGGCCATATCTTTTAAGAGATTTAGAACAACTAGTTGTTAAGGTACAACATAATTTAAAAGAGGCCCAAGATAGGAAGAAAAGTTATGCGGATGGAAAAATAAAAGACAAAGAGTATTAGGTCGAGGAGCATGTGTATTTGAAAGCAAAATCCAAAAGAAGCTCCTTGAGTTTAGGCAAATGTGGGAAACTAGCTCCCAGGTTTTGCGGACCATTTGAAATTATGGCCAAGAAAGGGCCAGTGGCATATGAACTAGCACTACCAGCACATGTAAAAGTGCACAATGTATTTAATGCATCATGACTTAAGAAATATATTTATGATACTAAACATGCCATTGATTGGTCCTTGTTACAGGTAGAACCCGAAGGGGAATTTGTACCAGAACCCCTTCTTATTCTGGAAAGGAGAGAGGTGTCGCTCAGAAAGCGAACCATTATCCAGTTGAAAGTGCAATGGAAGCACTTCGGGCCTGAAGAGGCCACATGGGAGAATGAAACCGCATTGAAAGAGGCATACCCCTCCTTGTTTCACGGTTTCAGTTTAGATACCTAGAACACTTGGACGGTGTTGTACTAAGCAGGGAGGGATGTAATATCCCAGGAAAAAGACTATTTTATTATTTATTATTTATTGTTGTTAAAAACATTAATTGTGGTCATTTTTGTGTGTTGAGCAAGTGAGATTTGAACAACACCAAACTATTAATGATGTGAGCAAGTGAGCTCTGGAACATCTGAACTACTGTGGATAATGTTGAGCCAAGTGGGCTTTGGAAGCATTATTGGTTGAGTGAGTGTGAGTTGAGATGCTCTGGAACACTTAAAATCTTATTGATTAACTGATGTTTAGCTAGGAGCTCTGGAGCATCAGTAATCCAGTTTGATTATTTATTTTTAATATTCAAAGATTATTATTATTTTATTTCTTTCCAACTGACTCGGACTACCACACAAAGAGAGGCTGAGCATGCAAGAGTTTAGGCTGGTCATTAGCTGATAACTAAAGATCTAACTAGTTGTTAGGTGAGTAAAAGTTCAATATTATTAAATAAAGATTTAAAATAAATTGTGAAGATTAAAATAAATTAGTTTCCTAATTAAAGATAAATACAAAACTGCTAGAGTGTCAGTTAGTTAACTGAGTGTGCAAAAGACCTAATTTCCTAGCAGCCTTTGCCCTTAAATTATAAATTGCAGAGAGAGGAACTTTGCGAGGGCAAGTGTTTTCCCAAGTACATTGGAGGGTCCATTCATGAATCTGAGTGCTCAAACATCAGATTGTTGGATATATTGTGTGTCCTATAAAAGAGGACTCTCATAGTGGGAGGACTGTGAAGGTTGAAGGGGAAGATTATTTCGGAAATATTCACACCATAAAAGGATGATAAAGAGAACCTTGTGGCTACTCTGATGTAGTAACGAAGATAGCAAACTATACACCTAGATCACCTAGAGTTTTGTCATGCTCAATTCGGCTCAAGGGTGACTGGTGGAACAATCCAGGAACGGATTGTGGTCTAAGGATGGGAGAAACATGAAAGTTCCTAAGTCAGTTGGTCTGCGATAAAATACTGATAAGTATTTGCTTACGTTTCCGTTAATTATATTTTTGATGTGTTTATGTTTCATAGTAATAACATTGTTACTTGGTTTGCAGAAAAGAAATCTGTCATTATGCTAGTATTATTTTGTCTTAATGGATCTCAGAATTTTGATCAATATTAATGGTTATAGTAGCTGATTTAGAAGTTATCGGTTAGATACAGTTCTACTTAATATGTTCTCTTTTCATAGGTCATGTATATTACAGATTCGATTAGATTTGTTCACTACCAAAACAAAGATGTATAATACTTCTAATTATGTTGCTATGGTTTTCTGTATGACTTGCTTTCATCCATTAATATAGGGATACATTATTTTCTTGTTTATTATTGATTCATCGGTGGATCTGCTTGGCTGTGACTTCTGGGTTAAGACTATATATATATTGATAGGGAGAAAACTCCAATAGTCCTCATACAAAGAGAGAAATCCCTAACCATAGGGTTTCTGTGCAGAAGTGTTAAACTTTGCCTGGATGGATTAATTACACACTTAAACCTTAGAATATTTATTTATAAATGATAAATATTACCTATTTAAGTATTCAACATTAACCTGTAATATATCGGATAAATTAGAATCGTAAACATTCTTAGTTAAAAATAATATATGCATAAACCAACTCTATAAGCTATTCAAAATCTACCAATTAAAAACCTTCCTAGGATTCGAAATAAAGGCTTACACATTTCAGGAGTGATCCACAAATAAAATGCACAAAAACCACGATTTTATGTTTCAAAAGTTCATCAAATTTCAAGTATGAGGCTTATCCTCTCTATCCCGTAAGTTAAGAATTAAATAAACTAAACTTATAACCTAAATTATAATAAAGATGGAGATCGAATTAAATAAACCCAAGACAAATAAATCAATCTCATAAAATTCTACCATAATAATATACCCTTTAATTCAGGATCATCTATTTGAAATCGCGACAGAGAGATTAAAGAATTACTTGCACCGGAAATAAGCAACAACAACGAAACTCATTTCCTTAACACAGATCCATTTTACATATCCTAATAGAGGCGAAATGACCAAATAGACTGATATTTAAATTTAGAATTCGACCAGTGATTTCCAGAATTTCCCCTGACTTACAACGACCATTCACTTCATAAAAAAAAACCCCATCCATGGGTGTTAAATCAAAACGAACCTTGACCAACATTCTAATTTTATGCCCAGACAAATCTAGTTAGTTTAAACACGATTTTTCACCCAGCTGTTAGAATTCCACGCAATACCATAAGTCATCAGCATTATAACTAGTTTCTTTTACCAAAATGAATTCCACAATAGTCACCTTACAAGGAATGTTGAGCAGGAAGCTAGCTAAGCCCAGATTGATCTAGTTAGCTTAGGGTTCAAACCGAATAGACCATTTTGAAATCAACCAGTGCCATTAACATGCTGAGAGCTTATAAAAAACAAAACTTATATATTAAAATCAACCAGTGAGATGAGAATACGATTTACAGTACAAAAGGAAGGGAACTCAAGTTTAGTTCATCCATAGCCGAGCCCGAGAACCATACATTTTAACATAGGAATATTATCCTTAAGTATAGAGATTGCCTATACATACTTTCAACAAGAGACAAAACACCAGCAATACTGCCCACGCAAAGGCCTGATAAATGGCGTATATTTTCTATTCTATCCACACCGGCGAATTGGGCAACCAGTAACCATGAATGCAAATTACAAAATCTTGTGTCTTCCAAACCCAAATCTCTAAAACATTTCTGCCCAGCAAATCCTTAGAACAAAGACTCCAACCAACATAGGGTTTGACAAAGGCATTGAAAAGGCCCAGGTATTATTGATTCAACGAGCCATAGAAGCCACCAGCGCTCAGACTTGAGGTCGCCCAGGCACCCACTCAACGCCCTGACATCCAAGCAAATAAGAAAGTTAGAAATCATATTACCGAGACCTGAACGAAACTGTAAAAGATAAATAAATACTTAGTGTGGGAAGTATCTTACCTTGCCTACATAGTTTCTCACGCTATCTCCATCCACGCAGAGCAGGGCATTGACCAAAGAGCTACGCTCTGGTCAGATGACTGCTCCAACAACGTTTTTGCAGAGAGCTCACTCTCAGCCCCTCTACCGTTAACACCCAACGAAGTGACGAAATGAAGACACTGTAGGGTTCCTTGCAGCCTTTGTTTTCCCTGCCAACGTGGATTCCACTACGATCTGTGTCACATGGGCAGCATTAAAATCCCAGCTACCATCCACTATGAATTCGATTTTCCATCCACTTTACATAGTTTCATGATAATCTCTATTTGGTTCAGTCGGTGCTTGTTTGAAGAACTTAGGGTTTAGGGTTTAGCTCCTTGCCCTTTGTTTCCTTAACCCAAACTTATATTAAGATGCTTCCCCAAAGAACTTAGCATTGATATTTGTTGATTCACACCTAGGGTTCAGGGTGTGACCCCTATGTTTGTCCCATGTATTTCTTTCAAACCTTAAGTCACTAGTTATGGTGTCTCCTCTAAGGTACCCGCACAAAGATAGTATAAGACTTTAGCTCACGGAGAATCTAAGTAAGACTCGAGGTCTTCATTACTCTCTTATCATCCAAGGGACAGGCATACAAAAACAAACATAAGTCTTCAGTTACACCATCACATTCCAGAAGTAAAGAATCGGTTATGGGAAATTAATAAACATTGATTCCGCATAAAGTAGACAAAGTATTAAATGATAGTAGCAACATATTAAAATAGAGTTAAGTCATTTCAGGAGAATCTGACATTGCATAAACAACATATGTACGAACATTACATCAATTTCATGTTAATTATAGCAATAATTGCAATGTTGTAGGTTTTGTTTTCTCGAGTCCTAAATCTTGTCAGTTAATAGACCCATATAATTTTTTTTTAAATTTCAGGATTTGAGGGACATTACATTGTGTTGAAAACGTGAGCCCACAAAAATAATTTGTAGCGAAGAAATGAGAAAACAAGATAACACAATAGCAATCAACAAGATATAGATTTTAATTGGTAAAAACTTGACAAGAAGTAAAGGACACACTAGCGGTAAAAGTATTCTTATTGCTCATAGACAATCATTACAATCACCCGAAGTATGCTTACAACAAACATTGCATATGCCTCTTAGGGCTAAACTCATAAATATCACTTCAACATTACTAGCATTGTTACATGAATGACCACAATTACATGAATTACCACCATTACATGAACTACTTAGGTAAATATAATTTTACCATAAAATTTCCACCTTGGGTTTCTGTTGTTACAATTCCAATAATATCCACCTTGACAACAATTTACCTAATACATTTACCATGCCAATTCATCGCCTTTTGTACAAGACAAGAGAAGCGAAACACCATTGCAGCTTCTCTAACAGCATTGATTTTGTAAACTCTACATAGTTTTCTTGAGTATGGACTTTCTCAAGGGCTACTCCATCTCCACAAATAACCTGTTTGATCAAATGGTATTTAATAGAAATATGCTTGGTCTTACTGAGATAAGATGGATTGTTAGCAGAATGGATAGCACTTTGACTATCACATGTTACATTCACCTTGTCCTGTACTTTTCCAAACTCACCCAATGGACCCTTTAAACAAATTGTCTTTTTCCATGCATGTGAGATAGCTATATATTATGCCTCAATAGTGGATAAAGCCATTGTTTCTTAAAGCTTTGACATCCAACATGTAGGTCCACCTAAAAGAGTAAATACATAACTTTAAGTAGATATCATTATGTCCAAATCATCTGCAAAATCTAAAGCAACATATACGCAAACTGAATCATTGCATCTGTTATTAGTGATACAATTATCACTTGTTCCTCTAAGATAATGAAGCACCCATTTCACTCTTGCCCAATGCCCTCGACCTGGATTTTTTCCATAAATCTATTAACAACACCAATTGTATGTGAAATATTTGTTCTTGTACATACCATCGCATACATTAAACTCCCTACTATGCTAGCATATGGTACATGAGACATATAATCCTTTTCTTCTTTATTACTAGGACATAAACTTGAAGAAAGATTAAAATGGGAAGTGAATGGAACATTTATTGGTTTCACATTATTCATACTGAATCTCATGGGTATATTCTCCACCTACTTTTGTTGTGATAACCAAAGATTACCATGTTTCTTTTCTTTATATATTTATGAGCCCCAAAATTTGTTTTTGCTGCTTCTAGATCCTTCATATCAAATTTTCTAACTAACCGAGTCTTCAACATGCTAATGTCAGCCATGCTTTTGCTTTCTACAAGCATATTGTCAACATATAACACCAAGATAGTGATTATGCCATATAAATTTTTTGAGGTAAACATATTGGTTATACTCACATCTTGTAAAATTTTGATTCACCATGAAGGAATCAAACTTCTTGTACGATTTCCTTTGAGATTGCTTCAGGCCATACAACGACTCCTTGAGTTTTCAAACAAATCTTCTTTTGTGATCTTGAACAACCCTTATGGTTGTTTTGTATATATTTCCTCATGAAAACAAGTGGCGTGACAACGTACTGCAAATTGCAATCCATCGTTATTTTAGTTAAAATAAACAATCCACGTTTGAGAGTGTTGGTTATGGAAACACATGAAGTATTAGTGCCAGAGAGTAGATTGTAATAATATATGAATTCCCATTTTAAGCGTTTCGTACTCTTTGTCACGTGATCGTGCAAACAACGGGGTTGGAATATATTTTGGCGCAATGGCGACCCACATTAGGTAACGTCCAATTTAATCATCCGTACTCTTTCTTTGTCATTTCATGTAAGTGATGTGCAGATGATGCTGGACTTTAATTAGGTTTTGATTAACATCTTTCTTTGTCATGTCATGGAAATGACGCCAGACATTAATCACTGCAGGTTTGACATGTTATGTTTCTACAAATTGTTATTATAATTGTTGTATTTAAGTGCTGGACTGACATGAATGGAGCAGACGCGTATGGGTATTATGGTATTTACCGAAAAGGTGAAAAACTTCTGGGGAGTAGGGGAGAGATGTCTAATGTTGAACAGGGACCAGTAGTTGACATAGTACTGGTCCCACATAACCACCATATCTTGACACAAATAAACCCATAAGTTAAACACACACATTTCATATTAAGTGCAGAAAGTATTTAAATTATGTCCAAAAATTGCCCATTAACTGACTGGGCCAATAGCTGTCAATAAATAGTCTTGATATGACAAACTGTACAAAACATCTTGTCCCAACAAAGTACAGATCTGCTCAAATATCCAGAAGTACATAAACAGCTAAATATCCCAACTCGTTTTTGCCACCTACTGCAAGGTACCTATCAAAGGAGGACCCACGAATTTCTAATGGAGCCTAAATATCCCAGCATTCATTGAAACCTGTCCAAACATTCATGCATACCTGTTCAAGCATCAGAAAACTTAGTGTCAGCCATAACTGCAGGATTGTTCAACATTCCAACCCTCTGTATTCAATAAATGACACCTACCCATTAAATGCACCCATTAAACAGATGGAAGCACACAGATCATGAAACAGATGAAGGCACAGGGATCCACAATGACAAGCTCCCAACCATTGGATCACTTTCAAATCAATCCACAACACACATTGAAATTTCAGAGATTGCAATCCATGTGCAACCTTCTTACCAACCCAATTCAATAGCAAACAACTATAAATGAACCACAACCCTTATGAAGATGCATTTCATAAATTCGACCTGCAGAGTGTGTGCACAGTTGCATTTCAGAAATTTGAACAACAGAGTGTGTGCACAGTGGAGGCATACCAGCAGAAGTGTGTGCACAGTGGAGGCAGGTTACTGTTACTGTGATTTAAGTTTCTGTTTATGTTATTTCCAGTTATGTTATTCATGTTAATTTTGTTATTTATGTTTCTGTTATTCATATTATTTATGTAGATTCAGGTTACTGTTACTGTGATTTAGGTTATTCATCTGATTTATGTGCAGGTTCTTGTAGATTTAGATTACTTAGGTTACTGTTAAATGTGCAGGTTATTCATATTATTTATGTAGATTTAGGTTACTGTTAAATGTGCAGGTTCTTGTAGGCATGGCAAGAGTCAGCAATGCAAGGAGAACAAGTCGTCGACTGAGTAGGGGTGCCCAGCTACGCTGCACCTCATCGGATGAGGAGAGGCCCAATGATACAAATGCCAACAATGCTCCCAGCAATGTTGTTGAGAATGACAATGTGGTGGAAGAGGACATTGTTGTCCCACCACCAACCACACAGTCAATTCCAACCACAGTTCAAGGAACAAGTTCAGTCACCAAAATCAGTGCAATAAGAGGTTGGACAAAAGAAGACATGCTAGCTGCTATTGATGATATAGAGTTCAATGGATATTCCATTCGTGCTGCTGCTAAAAAACATGGAGTTGTTATCTCTTCAGTACATTATTGGATAAATGGACTCACAGATACAAAGCGCAGAGGGCCTGTTACAGTTATGACTGAAGAGGAGGAGGCCGAGGTGGTTCAGTGGTGTAAGGAGATGGCTGAAATGGGACATGGGCTAGAACTGATACAGCTAAAATCCACAGTAGCTCAAATCTGTCAAGGGAGGCCAAACCCCTTCAAAGATGGGTTTCCTGGTAAGTCATGGTGGTCTGGGTTTAAAAAAAGGCATCCAGACCTTGTGTTGCGTACAGCTGAGGGCCTAGATAGAGACAGGGCTCTCAATCTACGCCCTGCAATTCTGACTAAGTTCTATGCCACCCTTTCTAGTGCATATGAGAACCATGGGTATGCTCCAGACCATATTTGGAACTGTGATGAAACAGGTTTACAGGCAGGAAGGAACTGTGGCATGCGTGTAATTGCCAAGAGAGGGAGTCGTAATGTGCCAAAGATTTTGCCTAGGAGCAGGGAGTGGATCACTATTCTATGTTGTGTCAATGCAATTGGTGCTTCAATCCCAGGATTTTATCTATTTAAAGGTAAAACTCAACTCAAAAACTATATACAGAATTGTGAACCAGGTGCATGCATGGCTGCACATCCCCATGCTTGGATGACCAAAGAACTCTTTTTGAACTGGCTTACTCACTTTGCTGCATCTATACCAGGCGGTGTCTCACCTGTAAATAGACACCTGCTGGTTTTAGATGGTCATGGAAGCCACATTGCTGTGCAAACAATCGAGGAGGCTAACAATTTGGGCATCGACCTGTTGACACTGCCTGCTCATACCACTCACAGATTGCAACCCCTAGATGTCAGTGTGTTCGGGCCTTTCAAGAACTATTTCAGGGGTGAGCGAGCTTCATGGATGGCACAGAATCCAGGGGTGGAGGTAAAAAGGTTTGAGCTAGCCGAGCTTGCAAGTAAAGCCTTTAAAAGGGCTCTCACACCTTCGAATATCAAGGCTGGGTTTAGGAGGACTGGAATATGGCCACTGAATTCTGAGGCTCTCATTCATGATACTAGTTGTAGCCTGGCATTTGATCTGAATGGTCAGGAAGAAGGGGATGTCCAAGCACATGTTGCTGGCCAAGAAGATGTGGAGGTAGAGGAAGACATTGTTGCTGCTGATCATATGATATCCCTCTCTCAAGGAGAACCATACTGTGGTGATGAAGAAGAACAGGTAAGTGAAACACAGTATAACAATGAACCAATTGACAGTAACATGGAGGTACATACACCAACTGAGACAGCTGCAAATTCTGCTTCTGTTCATGTCTCTATGCAAGAAACAGTTGCAACTTCTGCTTCTGTTCATGTCAATGAAAACGTTGACCATGCACCAGGAAGCAGCAATGGAGAATTGACTTTTCCAAGCCACGTTACCCCACAATCATGGCTGGTAGAAGCCATGATGAATTTGGACAAAAATATTGTGTCAAGGACAAATGAAGAAAGCATGAACATGCCTTCACAGCCCAGAGAATTGGAAGAAGAAATTGTTCATTATTTTGTGGACAATGGAAACCTGGTAGAAGATAGTGTCCAGAACGAGGTTCCAGCTGAAGAGGACAATATGGTTCAGACAAAGCAGGAGAACATTGACCCAAATATTGAGAGGCAAGAGTCAAGCAAGGAGCAACAAGTGCCAACGAAGAGCCAGTTGCTTGGTCGGTTTCTAAAGCTACCGGTAGAGAGAGTGTCAGCAAAAACAAGGCACTTTACAGCAGACAATCTTCGTCTATGCCGAAGTTCACAGTTACTCACATCAGAGGACTATATAAAACTATTGGTTGAGTCTGAGCATAGGAAACTTGAACTCCAGGATTTAAAGCAGAAAAAGAGGGACTTAGCTAAAGAAAAGAAGGCTGCAAGGATTGCTGCAGCAGAAATTCGAGCACAGGAGAGGCTTGACAGAGAGAAAGAAAGACAAGAAAAGGCTCATCAAAAACAAATGGCAAGGCATGAAAAGGAATTGAGAAAGGCTCAACAATTGCTTCAAAAAGAACAAGGGGTGGCTAATAGTTCTGCCATTGATGCAAACATAGTGGAGGGGAGTAGGATGATGCCAAACACATTGGAACATCTTGCAGATAATACTCCATGTTTCCAAGACCTCCTAAACATCCAAGTCCCCCGCTATCAACAAGTGCGCATGCCCACTTTATTCCCTCCTACCAGTGCAGGTGTCAGACAGATGTATGAATATCGGGGGGGTCAAACCAATGCAGGGGTTAGTAGCACTAGTGTCCACTGTGGCTACTCAATTCCTCCATGGCTGCAGGAAGCAAATTGGATAACATATGGAGGCAACCAGCCACAACCTAATCAGCCATTGGTAGGTATGCCAACCAACCTGGCTCAAGCAGGAAACTCAACATGCTTGGGAAGTGAAGATCTTGGACGACATCAAGCATAGGAGTGTCATGTAGGGATGCCAATTTTTTTGTTGTGACCACATTGCATTGTGGATTTTGTAATCACTGGGTCTAACTACTGCAAAATGGCCATTTTGTATACAATCCTATACATTTTTGGGTATAATCCTAGGTCATATCGTTCCCTGATGTTTGCGGGGTTGTAATCAGGGGTTTATCATAAGGTTTAATATACAATTTCATCATTTCAAGAGCAAGCTGTAATGTACTCTGATTAAACATTTCATTAACATTTTTTAGGGATTATGAATTTAGTTTGTTGTTGGCTTATGTTTCAATTTATGTTTGGGCTGAATTGTTGGTTTATGCACCTACAACCCAAAAAACTTATAAGGGAGGGATGCCAGTTGTTGGACACCCCACGTGGCTCCCTCCCCCATGCCACGCTGGAGAGTCGACACGACCTTAGCCCGGGCCCAGATGGCACCGCCACTTGTCGTGGTGGGTGGTATAATTAAAGCGGCCTCTATGGCACACTTTTTCCCGCATTTCCGGCGCTTTTCCGGCAAACTCTCCTTCCTCCCGTGTATTGTTGCTCGGGTCCTGTCTGTGAACGCTCCGCCACCCCAGTTCCTGTTCAAGCCCGCTCTGGTTCTGCACCACCCCCGCCCAGGTTCTGCACCATGGGCGCTCTCGTTCTGCCGGTATCCGGCTGAATTATTGAAGGTTCTCGGGTTTATGCTGCAGCAGGGTCCATGGCTTATGCTGCAGCTTAAGGTCCATGGCTTTAAATCCTGGAGTTCAAGTTTCCTGGGTTTTGTAATTAAGGTTCAGTGGTTAATGTTGAAGCTGCGTTTCAATTTTTACAGGGTGTATGAATTAGGGTCCATCTTCTATGGTGTATGTTCTAGGGTTTGGCCGTGTTTCATCACAGTTCCATAAATGGTCTGGAGCATACCCATGGTTCTCATATGCACTAGAAAGGGTGGCATACAACTTAGTCAGAATTGCAGGGCCAGAACCTTAATTACAAAGGGTAGTGTTTAATTTTTTATAGGGTGTATGAATTAGGGTTTTGTAATTAAGGTTCTGTGGTTAATGTGGCAGGGTCCTTGACCCCTATATTTTCCTTCAACTAGCAGCTAGGAATGGGGTTGAACCATTGCATGGGTGTCATACCCATCCATTCGATGCTAACTGTACTGCAACATGGTGCCTATATCTCTCCTATTATTAAAATGCTTCTATAAGGAATGTTCCATGGAGGGCTGTCATGCATGACTTATTACAACTTAATACAGTATCATACTAATCAACATAACAGGCCTAAATTAGATCATACAACAGCAGATAAGATGCAGCAGATCACTTCATGTTAATAGGTAAAAGTAAAAACTGCATCATACACTTATAAATTAACAATAGCATGCAACTTGTAAACTGCAATAACAACAGCAGATGATAAGGTGGAGCAGATCGCTTGTAAAATGCATCAACAATAGCAAATTTGGCAAACTTGCTGATATCAAAAACTGAATTATGGGTATTCTTCCAATTAGATGAGACAATGGAGAAGTCATTGTTGTCAACTGCCATCCATCCCCTGTATGATGCAGTTTTTCCTTTTAACTATTACCATTCCACTGCGACAAAAACCAACAACATAAACCAACAACAAACTAAATTCATAAACCAGATAAAATTTAGGGACACTGCTGCAACATAAACCAGCAACATACCAAAATCATAAACCATAGAGCCTTCAATAATTCAGCCCAAACTATGATGCAACATTAACAGACAACAAACTAAATTCATAAACACTAGTTATAATTCATACACCCTATAAAAATTGAAACGCAGCTTCAACATTAACCACTGAACCTTATTTACAAAACCCTTATTCATACACCCTATAAAAATTGAAACGCAGCTTCAACATTAACCACTTAACCTACATTACAAAACCCTAATTCATACACCCTGTAAAAATTGAAACACAGCTTCAACATTAACCACTGAACCTTAATTACAAAACCCTAATTCATACACCCTGTAAAAATTGAAACGCAGCTTCAACATTAACCACAGAACCTTAATTACAAAACCCTATTTCATACACCCTATAAAAATTGAAACGCAGCTTCAACATTAACCACTGAACCTTAATTACATAACACTAATTCATACACCCTATAAAAATTGAAACGCAGCTTCAACATTAACCACTGAACCTTATTTACAAAACCCTTATTCATACACCCTATAAAAATTGAAACGCAGCTTCAACATTAACCACTTAACCTACATTACAAAACCCTAATTCATACACCCTGTAAAAATTGAAACACAGCTTCAACATTAACCACTGAACCTTAATTACAAAACCCTAATTCATACACCCTGTAAAAATTGAAACGCAGCTTCAACATTCACCACAGAACCTTAATTACAAAACCGTAATTCATACACCCTGTAAAAATTGAAACGCAGCTTCAGCATTAACCACTGAACCTTAATTACAAAACCCTAATTCATACACCCTGTAAAAATTGAAACGCAGCTTCAGCATTAACCACTGAACCTTAATTACAAAACACTAATTCATACACCCTATAAAAGTTGAAACGCAGCTTCAACATTAACCACAGAACCTTCATTACAAAACCCTATTTCATACACCCTATAAAAATTGAAACGCAGCTTCAACATTAACCACTGAACCTTATTTACAAAACCCTAATTCATACACCCTATAAAAATTGAAACGCAGCTTCAACATTAACCACAGAACCTTAATTACAAAACCCTATTTCATACACCCTATAAAAATTGAAACGCAGCTTCAACATTAACCATTGAACCTTAATTACAAAACACTAATTCATACACCCTATAAAAATTGAAACGCAGCTTCAACATTAACCACTGAACCTTATTTACAAAACCCTTATTCATACACCCTATAAAAATTGAAACGCAGCTTCAACATTAACCACTGAACCTACATTACAAAACCCTAATTCATACACCCTGTAAAAATTGAAACACAGCTTCAACATTAACCACTGAACCTTAATTACAAAACCCTAATTCATACACCCTGTAAAAATTGAAACGCAGCTTCAACATTCACCACAGAACCTTATTTACAAAACCGTAATTCATACACCCTGTAAAAATTTAAATGCAGCTTCAACATTAACCACTGAACCTTAATTACAAAACCCTAATTCATACACCCTAAAAAAATTTATACGCAGCTTCAACATTAACCACTGAACCTTAATTATAGAAACCTAATTCATACACCCTAAAAAAAATTACAATGCAGCTTCAACATTAACCACTGAACCTTAATTACAAAACCCTAATTCATACACCCTAAAAAAATTGAAACGCAGCTTCAACATTAACCACTGAACCTTAAATACAGAACCCTAATTCATACACCCTAAAAAAAATTACACGCAGCTTCAACATGAACCACAGAACGTTAATTACAAAACCATAATTCATACACCCTAAAAAAATTTAAACGCAGCTTCAACATTAACCACAGAACCTTAATTACAAAACCCTGCTGCAGCATAAACGAAATGCATTTAAAAACCAGACTTAAACCTTTAAAAGCAGCAGAAATGGTCCACGAAATCCCCAGAAAGTTGAGAGTGTTGACAAACACTGCAGAGAATGGCTGGTAGGAAACCTACCACCGAAACCGAAGAAGCGTTAAGGGACGAGCCACCGCCGCGAGCAGGAACATCCAACGCAGGAACAGCCAACGCAGGAACAGCCAACGCCACCGCCGTGAGCAGGAACAGCCAACGCCACCGCCGTGAGCAGGAACAGCCTGATGGAAGCCACCATCGCCACCAGCGAAACCAGCCGAGCGGCAACCCAACAACACAACCACTGAACCGATGAAAACCTCCAACGGGGTCCGCCGCAGACAACTTCGAGCGCCTGTGGTGCGCTATGGCCATGGAGCGAGGGTCAACGTCGGGCGAGGTAGCAGACAGAACAAACAGCAGCGGCGAACGCCACTCGTCGGGAGGTAAGTCAACAAGCGCCCGCTGCAACACAGTATAACGGGACGACGAACGCAGAACGGGAGCGCCCATGGTGCAGAACCAGAGCGGGGGTGGTGCAGAACCAGACCGGGGGTGGTGCAGAACCAGACCGGGCGTGAACAGGAACTGGGGTGGCGGAGCGTTCACAGACAGGACCCGAGCAACAATACACGGGAGGATGGAGAGTGTGCGGGAAAAGCGCCGGGAAAGCGGGAAAAAGCGTGCCATAAAGGCCGCTTTAATTATCGCACCCACCACGACAGGTGGCGGTGCCATCTGGGCCCGGGCTGAGGTCGTGTCGACTCTCCAGCGTGGCATGGGGGAGGGAGCCACGTGGGGTGTCCAACAACTGGCATCCCTCCCCTAGAGGTGGGCGATAATTGTGTCATTAATATTTATGACAGAGTCTCTCTCAACTTCTGGGTTTAAGAGTTGGTTCAGTTAGTAGCAGGTATTATTGGGGCAGCGGGCTCAATTTTAGCGACACTCGATTTCTACTATGTGATGGCCCTTATTTCTGACATCTCTAAGACTCCGAGACTGATTGTTTCGAGCGAAACAGAAAGAGGGGAGCAGGAGAATGGGGAGGGGAAAGACCCGGATGAAAGAAATTTAAAACGGCACGGTGCTCTGCGATGGTGAGAGGGAGTAATTGTATTCTTCCCGAAAGGAAAGCTTTATGAAATAACTCGTACCAGGTATGTATGATTACGGTGTATAGGCCGTAGCTGTCAGACAGCTTTGTTATATAAATGTTTGATTCTCTTTATTTTTTTGTAAATGGGTTGACTGCAGGCCTGGAATTTGACGTGGAGGAAGACGTATTGAGCAATCTGGAACATATTTTACGGGCAAGATTTTTTGCCACACGTCACCGTCTACGTGTGATATAAAATACAGACCGTAGATTTGACGTTTAATAATATCCATCGAACGTCAAAAATACTAGTACCTACGGCCACAGGCCTACGGGTAGTAGCTACAGGCTGATGCAACTTGGAAAGTGGGTTAGGAATTTAAGCGGAGGCGGAGCCTGGAGGATGGAGCCTGAAGCATTGAATGCGTCATGGCACTTGGCAGTGTGGCACTGGCACCGTCCGGTTTGAAACTCGAGGCGACGAGGAGTCCTTTGTTGGTGGCCGCTGGTAGTAGGTATAGGGTATTATCGGAATTAATTGCGACTCGCCTGTAGGGTATTATCCAAGTTATTGATGCTCATCGGTGGAACCGTGGACCCTGGAGCTGGAGGTATTCAGTTCTGTCTGTAATGTTTGTGTTGGAAGACTAGTCGAGCTCGGATCGTTGCCTCCGTTTCTGCTGGTATTTGCGGGACGCGTGGAAGCAATAGATCACAGATGGAATCAACATGGCCTAGGCAGGGATAACTTCGAAGGCCGTTGCAGAGACCTTCATCCGGGGTCTGCGAGTTTGCTGCATTGGAGTGGCAAGGGTAAACCCTGGCTACGTCTTGATCTGAGGCAGTCTTGTCCTCTGGATTCACTATGGGCTCCATATGACCTCTTTCAGCCCACTTATAATTATTTAGATGTTTGAAACTTCAAACCTTTTGCTAAAATGGAGCTGTTGTATTCGGCCCTGTTCAAATGCTTCCATGACGGAAGGTTCTCGAGATCAAGTAGAGGTATGTGTAACAAACTAAGAGCGTTTGAACCTAAATATATATAGATATATACAGGCATGAGGAATGTTTTTACAACTATGACTAATTTTCTGATTATAGGAATTTTTTTTCATATAATTTTCTGCTGAATCGAATTCATTGGAGAATGGCTATAGGCTTGCAAATTGCTATCACTATGTTCATTATGTCTTGTGTTCAATCTCCGTTTCTTGTTTTATCATGGTATCAGAACAGATCTATGCTGAACTCCCTCAGAATGGCTACAGGCTTGTATTTCTATCACTATGTTCATTATGTCTTGTGTTCAATCTCTGTTTCTTTACTTGTTTTATAGTATCAGAACAGATCTATGCTTAACTCACTCTATTTTGAACTCCCTCACTGAAGGCCTAGGGTAATAAAAAAAAATTGATGTGTTATTTCTTTGTACTGTACATGATAAAGTAGAGAGTTTGATTTTGCTGTGTTTTCCTTCGTGGAAGGTTGTATAATGTATCAATAGGTGTTTAGGATAATAAAGTTTTTGTGATGTGAACTAGTATCTTTTTACAGTACATGATAGAGTAGAGAGTTTGATTGTGCTGTCTTTTCATTTGTGGAAGGTTGTGTAATGTATCCTATAGGACTTTTGGATTTGTTCTGAAATGTTGTTGATTGTTGCAGTGCTCCATAATTGCTATGCGGATGTCTATTGTGTGCTGATTTGTTGCCATTCACTACCTGCAATCACAATGAACAGATCCCTGATATGTTTCCTTCTTTGAAGCTGTAAAGAGAGTCCCTGTAAAAAAAATTGACACTCAGTTAAATTGCCTGGACCATAAAATGATAGGTACCAAAAACTTGAAACCGTCATCAAAAAAAATTTGACAGGCACAAGAAATTTGAAATTCCAGGCCTGGTTGACTGGCCAATTTATAAATTTTATTTCCAAGAGAAATAAAACGTTTAGGCAGAAGACAGCTTTGTTATGTAAATGTTTGATTGCTCTCGTTATTGTTTCGTAAATGGGTTGACTGGTTGATTTATAAATTGTATTTCCATTTTTTCGTAAATGGGTTATTAACAATGGAGAGAGGAGACATTATTCACACAAACTATAATCTAGTATATAAAACTATATTTTACAATACATGCAGACTCCAATATATAGAGTCGAGAGATGCTAAACAGATGCTAAACATAGTTGGTAGAGGTTGAGATAATATCTCAACCATACATCAAACTAGGATAGAATCTCTCATCTATCAACAACTCACAACAAGATAAACATTAATCTAACATCCTCCCTTAATGTTTATCTCGAATTTATTTGCAGAGTAGTCTTGATCTTCATGCCGCTTTCATCACTTTGGGTTTTATCAATAACTTTTCTTGTACCTGCATCTGATTATTGACGTCGATATGAAAATAAATCCATCTACCGGACTACATGGGTGCTCAGCCGCTGTAACCGCCAGTTCTCTAGGAATCCTTTTCAGCTACATGGTTCATCAATGTTAAATTCTCCCTTAATCATAATTTGGTCCGTCATACTCTGAGATTCTTCCATCTCAACTTCCCCCCCTGAATCGAAGGCTCTCGCTTCTTCGACCTTCATCAAGTTTAGGCTACGGGTACACCTGTCACCCCTGTACTGCTCACAGTGGTCTATTCCACAACTTGATAACACATCCACTCTATGAATAAGAGGGATAACTCTGTGCGATTACGCACCACAACACGTATGCCTGAACATTTGGGACAGGTCTTACAACAACCTGGGGAAATTAGCTTGCCTATGGCTAAGCTTTACAACTTTGGACCAAAAAAAAATCTGGGATGTCGGGTACAACCGATCATGCACCCCTTACAATAATTCAGGTACTAAATGGTTATAAAAATCGCCAACCCATTACATATGCATCTCATCATTTCATCGATGACCAAGACCAATATAACTCCTTACATACCATTAAGGAAACTCCACACACTTGGACTAAGCAAGCATCCAACCAAATTTAAAAAAAATATTTATACCTGTTCTTTCTATCAGTTCACTTTTACCATCATTCTCATCATCATTGTCTTCGTTGCAACCTAGCAAACAGAGAGCAACTACATGAAATGAATACCCAACAAGTTCGAATCTAGTCGACTCGCCGAGTTGAGAGACTCAAACTCTCTTTCGCAGCAAAGCAGCTATTACGTTCAACGTCACTTTCTTTTCTGAATCCCCTTCCTTTGGTCTTCTTAGGGCCGCCATCGCCGAGCTGGGAAATAAGAATTAAAAAAAAAATTGTGATTTCTCAGACTTCAGATTCGCGGCAGTTCCTTCCAGATGATAGCCTTGGCTCTTCACGGCAGAGGGCTATCGGGATATGTGACAATCCACCTTCACACGCAGCAAATTTCTCTCACACCATGGCGGCTCCCTCTGATCAAGTAACAATTTATCCTTCCACGCAGACAGTTCTCCTCTTCCCCACGTCTCTCGCCCATTCTCACAGCAGAGATCTGGCCTATTTCTTTTGCAGGCAGCGGCTTCACACACCCTCTCAATGAGTGGCTGACTCTACAAGAACAACACCTTCCTTTACACTCTTCAACGGCATACTCAGCTTGCGATTTACTCTAATTCACCGGTGGCTCTGACCTCGGCGATCACCAACAATGACGACAGGAAGAACTTCAATAATGATGACAACTACTACGTCTTTCAAAGTATGGAATCAATAGCAGTGGAATCAATTCCACCAGCAGTGGCTCTTTTTATCCATGGGCCTGTATCCAAGGCTCTTCTTTCACAACAACGAGCGTCTCTTCCTTTTACAGTTGCAGATCTCCTCTACGCAATCAGATTCCGGCTCTATCTTTTACACAACAGCAAGCATCAATCACAGGATTACTTCGAGTTCCTTTCTTTGCACGCTTGTGCAAACTCCATGCAATCTTTATAGTCACAGCGAGCCAAAGTGGGCTTTCACAGCAGGCCACGAAGATCTCCTTCAATGCAAACAACAATACACAGGCCTCTTCGATCTTCTCCACGGCCTCGCCTTACCACATGTAGCTGGGTGGCTTCTCTCTCACGCGGATGGCAGCAGTGATTTTTTAGATAGCACGGTTTTCAATCCTCGGTGGATCCTCACTCAGACAACAAACAAAACAATGCTCTGCTCTCTCATAGTCCTGAGCACTCCCGTGAGGGAGTCATGCTCAGTCCAGCTCTGATACCATATTAACAATGGAGAGAGGAGACATTATTCACACAAACTATAATCTAGTATATAAAACTATATTTTACAATACATGCAGACTCCAATATATAGAGTCGAGAGATGCTAAACAGATGCTAAACATAGTTGATAGAGGTTGAGATAATATCTCAACCATACATCAAACTAGGATAGAATCTCTCATCTATCAACAGCTCACAACAAGATAAGCATTAATCTAACATGGGTTGACTGGTCGATTTATAAATTGTATTTCCATAGAGAAATAAAAAGTTTTAGAAAAAGACAGCTTTATGAAATAAATGTTTGATTGCTCTCTGTATTGTTTCGTAAATGGGTTAACTGGCCGATTTATAAATCGTATTTCCATAGAGAAATAACATGTTTTGGCAGAACTGTGTGGTGTCTACTGCTGTAACGTGCTGGCCGTTATTGTGGAAGTCTAGGGTTTCTGCTTGATTCTTTTTTTTCTATAGTTCACTGGTTGGTCGACAGTATTCATATAGACAAAGACGATCATTTTGGGTATAAATTGTCAGAGTGTAAATTGTTGAATGGTCAAGCCACTAGCGGATTTTAGAATTCTAGGGTTTCTGATATTTCTGTAGTGAGATAAACATTTGGTACTCAACAATTATGGAGTTATTAGGTTATATCAGTTTTAATGAAGAAAATGACTTTCCAGTTCTAGAAAGTTGAAATTAATATAGACTTAGAGTGGCATTACGAAGTAGATTAGGGCTATTACGGCAATAGAATGCGACAAGATTAATGGGTCGTCTAAGAAAAAAAATCCATTTTTTCAAAGGGAAATGGTACAATGCACTCACCTTCAATATTCGAAATAAACCACTACAAAAAAAATTCTAAATAAACAATTGCAAAAAAATACCAAATAAACAATTACAAAATAAAGAAATATAAAAACTAATTGGTAGTTGATGCATGGATAACTCATAATTCATGTATGGATAACACTAGTGACAGAGAACCCATTTAACTAAAGAAGGTAACAGGTAGTGGAGGCATAGACAACCGGTGATTACAACTAAGCATGGAGAAGTGATTACAACTAAGCATGGAGAACAAGCAACAGATAAATTATTCATGGCACTTAACTTGTGACCTATCATGTTCACAGGCCGCAATCAAAGTGGACGGTGAACTTAATATAGGCGCAACCAATCACTTAGTTTTGTGGAGATAGCTCGTTGTTAAACAAAGGCTAAACGTTAAACTAATTAATATAAACATTAAACAAATATTGTTTTTTTTCTATGCGGTTCATGGACCTAGAGCTGGCTACCTCACCCTTGTCGGCATTACTTGATGCTTAACCCCAAACGACCGAGAGAATTGAACCCCGACCTCGACCTTGTGTCATCTTGGTCCTTGAAGATCCCCTCACGGCTCAAACAAATACTATTTAATAAACATACTTCTTT
Source organism: Larix kaempferi (assembly GCA_027924585.1). Lineage (NCBI taxonomy): Eukaryota > Viridiplantae > Streptophyta > Pinopsida > Pinales > Pinaceae > Larix > Larix kaempferi. The sequence goes on from BSBM01000338.1 coordinate 23,380,961, forward strand.
TTTTAACCACCGCTTAATTGAAGCTTATTTAAATCTTAATCAAGATGCATTTAAGCATAACAAGGTACCAGGACCATGAAATGACTCCCTACTTTACACTTGTTACACTCGGGTTAATCTTCTTGATATGCTAAAAAAAGTCCATAATCTAAAATAATATCTAAACTCCTATCAACCTAAACATATAAGAGATGGATAAATAAACTCAAAATTTATAGACATAATTAAATATATGTTAAATATAGAAATAAAGTCGGAAATAAACTTGATTCCAGATATATATTAGATCGAGAAATATACATATTAATTGATATATAAAAATATTGTCAATGACGGTACACCCATGTTTTCAATTCAACGGTTTGGGACATTAAATATTGAACCTTGAAATTGTATTTTTTAAAGTAATGTTAAAATTAATGTTGTTAAAGTTGAAATTTGTAAAAGTACATAATATAAACCAGTATGAAGATCTCTTTGTAAAAAAATTCACATTAAATCCGTATTTTATTTTATATTTAGTTTAAACTCAATTGGTTATGTTCAACAAACACCAACGATTAGATACTGATAGAAACTCTCAATGCACAAACATGAGCCTACTTATTTAAGGGAGAGGTGTCTATTGTTGAACAGGGACCAGTAGTTGTCATAGTATTGGTCCCACACAGCCACCAAAACATGACATAAATACACTCAAATATTTAACATAAATACTTCATATTAAGTGCACTAGGCCAACAACAGTCCATAAATAGTCTTTATGTTCAAAAGAGTACAAAACATATTGTCTCAACTACGTACAGATCTTCTTGAACATACAAAAGCAGATGAACTAAAAAATATCCTTTATAGTATTTGCCACCAGTGCAAGGTACCCATCAAATCAACCCCCGTGGATATCTATTCGAGCCATTACAAAATCTACTGGTGGTAAATATCCCATGGCACATTCATACTTGTGCAACAAAAAGTCATTGAATGCCAGCCATAACTGCATGGTAGTTCAACAATTCAACCGATTGTGTTCAATAAATGACACCTACCCATTAAATGCACCCATTAAACAGATGAAAGAACAAGGATTGACGATAACAAATTTCTATCCATTGGATCACATTTAAATCAATCCAGAAGATACATTCAAATTTGAGAGATTGCAATCCATGTCCACCCTTGTTACCAATCGAATTCAACAACAAATAACTATAAAAGAACCTCAAACCCTTACTGAAGTTGCATTTCAGACATTCAAACTACTCTGGAGACATACCATCAAAAAGTGTGTGCATAGTATATTCAGGTTACTGCATAATATTATAGTTATTTGCATTTCTATTATAATCAACTTCAATTTTTCAACTTATATTTTCCAAGTTTCAACTTCTAGTTTTCTAGTATAATCAGCTTCCCTTATATAATCAACTTGCCTCATAAATCTGCAGGTAGTTGCAGCCATGGAAAGAGTCATCATTGCTGCCCGTACAAGGAGATCAAGTAGGTGACTTAGCAGGGGTGCCTAGCTATGATGCACCTCATCAGATGAGGAGAGGGTGGATCATGGAAATGCAAACAATTCTCCCAGCAATGTTGTTGATAATGGCCATGCAGTAGTCAATGATGATGCTGTCCCAGTGTCAACCACATAACCACCGTCAACCACAGTTCAAGCTGCAAGTTCAACCAAGAAGATCAGTGCAATAAGAGGTTGGACAAAACAAGACATGTTAGCTGCGATTGATGATATAGAGTTTAATGGATATTCCATTCGCGCAGCTGCAAAAAACATGGGGTTGCTACCTCATCAGTACATTATTGGATAAATGGGCTCACACATACAAAGCGTAGAGGGCCTCTTACAGTTATGAGTGAAGAGGAGGAGGCCAAGGTGGTTCAGTTGTGTAAGGAGATGGCCCAAATGGGACATGGGCTAGAGTTGATACAACTAAAATCCACAGTAGCTCAAATTTGTTAGGGGAGGCCAAACCTCTTCAAAGATGGGTTTTCTGGTAAGTCATGGTGGTTTGGGTTTAAAAAAAGGCAACCAGACCTTGTGTTACGTACAACCAAGGGCCTAGATAGAGATAGGGATTTAAATATATGCCCTCCAATTCTGTCTAAGTCCTATGCCACTCTTTCTAGTGCATATGAGAAACATTCTTATGCTCCATACCATATATGGAACTGTGATGAAACAGGTTTACAGGAAGGAAGGTTGTGGCATGTAGGTAATTTCCAAGAGAGGTAGATAATGTGCCAAATATTTTGCTTAGGAGCAGGGAGTGGATCACTATTCTATGTTGTGTCAATGCAATTGGTGCTTCAATCCCTGGATTTGATCTATTTAAAGATAAAACTCAACTCAAAAACTATATATAAAATTGTGAACAAGTGCATGCATCGCTACACATCCCCATGCATGGATGACTAAAGAACTCTTTTTGAATTGGCTTACTCACTTTGCTGCATCTATACCAGGTGGTGTCTCAACTGTAAATAGACACCTGCTGGTTTTAGATGCACATGGAAGCCCCATTGTTGTGTAAACAATCGAGGAGGCTAACAATTTGGGCATCGACCTATTGATACTGCTTGCTCATACCACTCACAAATTAAAACCCCTAGATGTCAGTGTGTTTGGGCCTTTCAAGAACTATTTCAGGGGTGAGCGAGCTTCATGGATGGCAAAGAATCCAGGGGTGGAGGTAAAAAGGTTTGAGCTAGCCGAGCTTGCAAGTAAAGCCTTTAAAAGGGCTCTCACACCTTCAAATATCAAGGATGGGTTTAGGAGGACTGGAATATGGCCATTGAATTCTGATGTTGTTATGCATGATACTAGTTGTAGCGAGGCATTTGACGTGTATGGTCAATAAGAAGGGGATGTCCAAGCACATGCTCATGCCACTTACAGATTGAAACCCCTAGATGTTAGTGTGTTTGGGCCTTTCAAGAACTATGAGTCAGGGTTTAGCGAGCTTCATGGATGGCAAAGAATACAGGGGTGGAGGTAAAAAGGTTTGAGCTACCCAAGCTTGCAAGTAAATCCTTTAAAAGGGCTCTCACACCTTCAAATATCAAGGATGGGTTTAGGAGGACTGGAATATGGCCACTGAATTCTGATGCTCTTATGCATGATACTAGTTGTAGCCAGTAATTTGATGTGTATGGTCAAGAAGAAGGGGATGCCCAATCACATGTTGATGGCCAAGAATATGTGGAAGTAGAGGAAGACGTTGTTGCTGTTGATAATATGATATCCCTCTCTCAAGGAGGACCCTTCTGTGGTGATGATGATGAACATGTAAGTGAAACACAGTATAACAACGAACCAATTGACAACAACATGGAGGTTGTTAGACCAACTGAAACATCTGCAACTTCTGCATGTGATATTCTTAATGACTCTATTGATCATGCGAATGTGAGTGAGAATATAGTGTTGATGTATTTGTAACTTCAAAAGATATTCACATTTATATTGTATGTATTACATTTGTACTTTATTGTATCCCCAACAGAGATGTATTATTCCTCTGATTGGAAGTGTCGTCATCTGTATTTGCAAGTGTCGCAATTTATATTGTAAGTGTCGTAACTTATATTTGATGGGTTATTAGACCACCTTAGAGGGGTCGGCCTAGTATGGGTTAAAGGGTTATTAGACCACCCTAGTGGGGTCGGCCTAGTGACAAGTGTTAATGGGTTATTAGACTCTCCTAAGGGAAGTCGACCCAGTTAAAGTAAAAGGCAGGTAAAGGTAAAGTATAAATAGAGAGGAGCACTTCTCTATTTATCCATTCATTCACTCACTCATTTCGCATTAGTGAGAGAGAGGAGGAGTGCACACAAGTGGAGGACGAGAAGCTGCTAGAATACTATCTCTTGTTTTGGGGTTTGATCTTTGTGATCTTTGTATTGGTGCTCATTCTATCTTTGAGGAAGTTGCGGGGTTTTTTCACCTTCTTGGTTTTCCCCGGTGAAATGCTTTGTGTCTCTTGTCTCTTATGTTTGATATGTTGTAGATGTTGTTCTCTCAGTTAATATCCTAGATCATATTGAATTAAATTATGTAAAACTAACATTGTATCAGAGCTATCTTGAAGGAAGGCATTGTATGGAATTTATGACACTTGTTGCACTTGCGACAAATTTGAAGCTAGGGCTTGGTATATTAAAAACTAGTCATCATGGAACTTTCGCTATAAATCCGTTTTGGAAAAGGTTCAGGATCTGAAACTTTTACAAGCCGAAGATGAAATGTTCATGAAACTTGTTTCTGAAGATCAACCCCATATTCATTGTACTTTGTGAGATATGATTCGTACAATTTAGGGTTTCTTCCTCTTCCAGAATGCAGCCCTAAACAGGTGACCTAGGCACAAAGGTCATATCTCGGGCTAGGAAGCTCCAAATTGAATTCCATAAAAATTGGCAGTTATGGAATGGACTATTGTTTCATAGGTCCAAGTTTTATAGGCCGAAGTTGAAACAGTGACATGTGGCACTCCGTACAAGTTTGTTATGTTGTTTCATTCCATAAAAAGGTCATGTTGCGACACTTGGCATATCTCTCTCATGGAGAATCCATTTGAGGTCAAATCTGTGGAGTTGGAAAGATGACAGGTCATTCTACCACAGGCCGAAGTTTTAGACCCCGATGACCCAAAATTTCAAAGATACATCATAAACAATATGTCATATATTTCTGTCAAAACATAATTGGATTCTGAGCATTTTCATTTTTGGCCCGTCACTGCTGCGGGAAATTAGGGCTTTTGACATAAGTGGAATTTTGGATTTCTCTTAGCATAGGATTGATCTCCTCAGCAAAATCGAAATTTAGAGACCAAGATCGAACTTTTTGGTTGGGCAGAACCCGAGGCTCTATCAAACCCTAGTTTGGGATTTTGACCAGAAAACCAGATTTTGACAAAAGCTGCAGATCTGAAATTCGCAGGTCAAATTTGAAGGGTCAATTTTTGGAGTTTTCAAAATATGAGCACACCAGTTTGCTCGCCTCAGTCAAATGCATCTCCCTATCCAGACAGAAGTTTGAAATTCCAAGTTTGGATTTTTAGGGGTTTCTCTGTCAAACCCTAGCGAGCTCCAGATCTAGTTTCAGGAAATCAAAGTGTATAGGATTGGGTTAATCCTAGAAGAGAATGAATTGGGAACCTACATAAGTGAATAATTTCCAGTTCCAGAGTGAGATGAAGCTAAGGCCTTACATAAGAATACTACAAGCAATCTCAACAGGTATGACTTGAGGAGATACAGGTATGTTTTGAAATTTGTTCATGATTAAGTTTGTCTTCATATTATTGAGGTTAGTACAATCTCGATTAATTTTAGACTTGTCTTATCACCTTAGTAAAATTATGAATGCATGTGAATGATAGAATACATTCATTGATTAGGGTTATGACACTTATGATTGTACTAATGCACTGTGGTGTTGTATGAGGATGATGTTGTCCGCTAACATGAAAGGTACATAAAGAAAGACAAATCACATTTTAGATCAAGAACATATGACCATGGTGACATGAAGACAAAGACTCATCCATAGCCATTGATCACATAGAAGATCTACTTACGAGGTATGTATGATTTGGTTCTACAATTCTTAACTTATGAGATATATGCAGGTTACTAGCACAAGGTCTCTAAATCATTCAAGAGAACAAAGAAGACATTGTTTGGGTATGTTAGACATAACTCGCAAACATGATAATCCAGGTATGTTTTTGCTATATCAAGTTAGAATCCTACCTTGTGTTAGGGTCTCATATAAGTATACTTTTATATGATTGATAATGATTATTCATGAAGTTATAAGTTTGAGTAATCATGGGTTTATGCATATTATGCTTCTTACTTTGATTAATGATATAACAAATCAGAAGAGTCCTATGGTCAAATAAGAATATGCATTAGTAAAAGAAGTCCTCCCTGAAACCTTGAATACTAACGCTGTATGAAATGACCATGACCATACATGTTTAAGATTATTTATAATCATAATGTTTTGATAGTATTGAGATTATACTAATGAATGTATGATTATGTATGAGATCTTAAGGATGACACAACGATGAAACTAGTGCAAACTTAAGCATGCATAGTGGTCCAGGATGGATAGAAGTTCAAAGACATAAATGATATCATAAGGGAAGCAAAGATCAAGAGGGAGCACACTCCAGTAGTTCCTGCAAGGAAGCAAAGATTGAGATGGAGTCCACCCAACAACTAAACAAAGATAAGTATTTGAATTATCATTTCTTGTATATATGATTACTTAAATGATGTTGTTAAGTCATATACATACTTATGTTCCTAGATTTATGATGTATATTATGCATTTTAGAAAATTTGCATTAATGAAAAAAATACTACTAATATGCAAGTAATGGGTAAGTGGCCTATGGTACTGTACAACATTCCATTGCTACTTATCTAGAATGAAACCTCTTTGCTAACATGTTGGGAGTTGTGCACACTCTTAACAATGTTCTGGTAGAGATGGAAGGCATCTAGAAAGTTACGGGATATGGATAAATGTTGTATTGAAGCATTGGCTAAGATAATTGCATGAATGTATGACATATGTCTTTATGTGTAAGAATTTGTTCTGAAATCTATGAGATGTTTCTAATCATGCAATTTAATTTGACTTGTAGGAAAGATCATGTACAATCACCTACAAAAGGAGGACAACGACATTTGTTCCAACAACGAAGTTCAAGAAAACTACCTATTGAAGATATTGAAGAATCTGAAGTTCCCAGGATTCGAGATGCCGTAATGGAAGGTTGCCATGATCGAGGAATACCAGTCCATCATGAAGAATGATGTTTGGGATGTGGTCCCAAGACTAGAAGGGAAGTCTATTGTGACTTCCAAGTGGATCTACAAGATCAAGCATGTTGCAGATGGCAGCATAAAGAAATACAAGGCAAGGTTTGTGGCTCGTGGGTTCTCCCAGAAAGAAGGGATAGATTATGAAGAAACTTTTGCAACTGTATCCAGATACACTTCCATCAGAACAGTACTTGCTCTGGCTGCAATAATGAAGTGGAAGATACACCAGATGGATGTCAAGACAACTTTTTTTAATGGTGTAGTCCAAGAGGAAGTGTATGTGGATCAGCCACTTGGATTTGAGACACATGATAGGGAGTCACATGTGTGCAAATTAAAGAAAGCCTTGTACAGTTTGAAACAAGCACCCGGGACATGGTATGACAGGATTGACAGCTTCCTGACTAGTTTAGGCTTTATCAAGAGTAAAACGGATTCCAACCTTTACTACAAGGTTGAGGAAGGAAATCCAATGATACTCCTACTATATGTAGATGACCTGTTTGTGACAAGTGAGATTGGGTTGATTGTTGATATGAAGATAAATCTTGATACCGATTTCGAGATGAAGGACTTGGGTATGATGCATTACTTTCTAGGTATGGAGGTGTGGAGAGTGCAGATGGAATCTTCTTTTTTTAATGGAAGTATGCAGTAGAGATCCTGAAGCGGTTAGGGATGATGGACTACAAGGCCATGGCCACACCTATTGCATTGAACATGAAGCTATCGTGTGATGCTTCATCAAAGTCGGTTGATGCCATGATGTATCGTTAGATAATTGGGTCTTTAACGTACCTGACGAACATGAGACTAGATATTTGCTTTGCGGTGAACACATTGAGCCAGTTCCTGACGGATCCTAGACATGTTCACCTGATTGTTGTAAATCATATTCTAAGGTACCTGAAGGGTACAGTTGATTATGGGCTCAAGTATGATGCGAATAAAAAATTTAACCTGGAAGGTTATGTTGATTCAGATTGGGCAGGCAGTGCTGCAGATAGGAAGAGCACTTTGGGGTGCTGCTTCAGTATGGGATCAGGTGTGATCTCTTGGTTTAGCAGGAAGCAATCCTGCATAACACTTAGTACAGCCGAAGCAGAGTATGCCACAACTTGTTCAACTAGTTGTGAGGCAGTATGGCTAAGGAAGCTGCTTTCTGATTTGTTTGATCTCAAGTTGGATGCTACTTGTATATATTCTATGACAACCAGAGTTGTGTGAAGTTGTCTGAGAACCCAGTGTTCCATGACAAGTCGAAGCATATCGAGATCAAGTATCACTATATCAGGGATATGGTGTAGAGAGGAGCAGTGAAGCTCCTGTATGTTGTGATAGATGAGCAGATTGCAGATGTGTTGACCAAACCACTAGCTAGAGTGAAGTTTGAGTACTTCAGAGAGAGGCTTGGTGTTCTTCAGATAGAAGATACTTCGAGGAGGAAGTGATGGGACACATTTGCAGGAGCCATTCCAAGCATAGTGGTAGGAGGATCCTTCCCATGGCTGTGGATGTAAGTGTTGTGTGATGAGCATCGGGACGATGCTCCAGATGATGTTCTGTATGATGATGATCAGGATGATCATGTGATGATGATATGCATCAGGATGATTTAATGTATGATGATGATTAGGATGATCATTTGATGATGATGTGCATCAGGATGATGCACTGTATGATGATGATCAAAATGATCATGAGCATCAGGATGATGCTCCGTGCGAGGATGATCAAGTTGATCATGAGTATCAGGATGATACTCTGAGGCCATGGATATGTGGTAGGTTGTGTAGTAGCATGTAATTTATTCCTGGGAGATCCGATAGGTTGAGCAGTACGCTCGTAATCAGTCCTGGGATGCTCTTTCAAGGTTTTGCGAGGTAGGCATGTAATCAATCCTGGAGATCCGATAGGTTGTGCTAGGCACGTAAAAGTCTTGGGATGCTCTTTAGAGATCTTTCCGGTCGCAAGATGCTCTTTTAAGGTTTTGCTTGTTCACATGTAATCGGTCCTGGAGATCCTATAGGTTGTGCTAGTCACGTAAAATTCTTGGGATGCTCTTTAGAGATCTTGCAAATCGCAAGATGCTCTTTTAAGGTTTTGTGGAGATCACATGTAATCAGTCCTGGAGATCCGATAGGTTGTGCTAGTCATGTAAAAATCATGGGATGCTCTTTAGAGATCATGCAGGTCACAAGATGCTCTTTTAAGGTTTTGTGAAGGCTTCATGTAATCAGTCCTGGGAGATCTTTCCGGTCATGCTAAGGCACATAAGGATCCTGAGATGCTATAATGTCCCCATTTTGACCCCCTTTGTATTAAATCGTAAATGATGTAAATATTGTAATTTGATCATGGTGAGGAGCTCAAGGCCAAGGCCCCACCATTGACTTAGCATTTTGTATCGGAAATTAAAAATAGATTCCTATGGTTCTTGTGCGAGATGGGCACAATGTAAATAAGACATCATGTAAATACGAATTTTAATGGAAAAACCCACAACTAGCTATGCAATGCAACAAAAATGATGGGGCATGATTCTACAAGGAATAGGGAGGGGAAATAACCAAACCCTTGAGCCACTAGGGTCAGCCCATGTGTCAATAAGAAAACCCATGAACTCTTAACTATCCATTTTGTCCCATGCACCCAATCATTTAATTCTTCCAAAGATTGGTTGGGGCAGTTAATGTCTTGGGATTGGAGAAGTATGGCAGTCAGATTTCGTGCATGGGCAAGCCATCAACCTGAAAATCATATTTTTGGCTTGCTGGGCAAGAAAACCCTCATGAAATGCTGCCTAAGGAAATTCTTCATCCATTACGTTCTTCCTTTCACGTAGACTGAGCTCACTGGAATTTATCCTCACGTTTTTCACCATAACCCTGCGTTTTTCCATGCCCAGGAACTCGTTTTTGGTATTGTGCAATAGCTGGGGAAGGAGGGACGCGAATTGGGACTGAGGGAGAGGTCATTTTTTCCCCTGGGGCATTTTTCTGGAAGGGTTTTTGCTCTCCCAGTCGAATTTTCCAGGTGCCCATACGTTTTGAGTCTACCCACGTTTTTCTGAAGCTCAGGAAACCCCATCTCATGCATCCCACTGTTGAAACATTTTTCTCATGCTCAACAATGTAGTTTTGCTGTTATGTGCATCCTTGTTTTGATGTGAACCTGTGAGCAAGAAACTGGATTGGTAGTGGACAGAATTGGCTTGATAAACCTAGTGTAGGGAGTAACCTCTCAAGAATATCAAGAGGGCTGGCTACTTTTCTATGCACATCCTGAGAGCACTAGAAATGAAGGTATGGCTTGAGGGACTGTGTGGCAGTGAAGAGAATACTTCCTTGTGTTGGGTGTGTAGGCATTGTGAGTGCCAAGCTGAATAGATCTGGGAGAGGTACCCATAGCTCTATGGTTGAGCTCACTAGCTTAGCCATTCTTCCCTTCCATGTCCTAGCAGCCTGATAAACCCAATTGTAGATTGGCTTGGCTCATCTTGGTGAATGCTTAGCTATGTGTGAGTCTGTTGTTCCCTGGTTCCTTGTAGAGATCATGCCCAGCTCGGGGGTGGCAGTTGTATCAAGAGGTTGATAAGCACAACTGGCCTATGGTTGGGTGGAACATTGCAGTTGCATAGCCAGTTGCTTGGGACTATTTTGTCAAGATAAGTATTCTCTTGTGTTTTTAACTTTGCAATTATTCCTTTGATGAATAGCTTGAATTTATTATGGATGTGCTAATGAATTTACTTCCGCTGTGTTTTCAAATGATTATGCATTTCCATATGATCTTTCAATTACTTGAATACGTAGTTAAAAGCTCCATTTTAAATTGAATGATTGTTTACTAAGTATGGGACTAGATGTCGGTTTTAGCACCATGTCCTCTCTATCCTGCTGGTATGGTAGGAGGGGACATTACAGATGCTCTTGTCAGGTTTTGCAGATGCACATAATCAGTCTTGAGATTCCACCTCTGTCAGGCCGCTTGCAGAGATGATGAAGACCTACAGGAGGCTAGGCCTACATCCAACATGAAAAAGGGTTGGCTCTGTAGAACTTCCTATGAAGAGAATAATTTAGAGATAGCACCAGTGATCGATATGATGAGTACAACAACAGTGACGATGATACTCCAGTGATCCAGTGATGATGATCCAGTTCCAGTATTGAAGACTTGTGCCTATATATATTGATGCATGTGTCGAGAGAATACCTTCCTAGTTAAGAGGGAATGTTGATGTATTTGTAACTTCAGAAGATATTCACTTCTATATTGCATGTATTACATTTGTACTTTATTGTATCCCCAACAGAGATGTATTATTCCTCCGATTGGAAGCGTCGTCATTTGTATTTGCAGGTGTCGCAAGTTATATTGTAAGTGTCGTAACTTATATTTGATGGGTTATTATACCACCTTAGAGGGGTTGGACCAGTATGGGTTAAAGGGTTATTAGAACACCCTAGTGGGGTCGGCCCAATGACAAGTGGTAATGGGTTATTACACTCTCCTAAGGGAGGTCGACCCAATTAGAGTAAAAGGAAAGTAAAGGTAAAGTATAAATAGAGAGGAGCACCTCTCTATTTATCCATTCATGCACTCACTCACTTCGCATTAGTGAGAGAGAGGATGAGTGTGCACAAGTGGAGGAAGAGAAGCTGCTAGGAGACTATCTCTTATATTGGGGTTTGATCTTTGTGATCTTTGTATTGGTGCTCATTCTATCTCTGAGGAAGTTGTGGGGATTTTTCACCTTCTTGGTTTTCCTTGGTGAAATGCTTTGTGTCTCTTGTCTCTTATGTTTGATATGTTGTACATTTTGTTCTCTCAGTTAAGATCCTAGATCATATTGAATTAAATGATGAAAAACTAACATATAGTTGGAAATGACAATGTTGATATGAATGTAGTTGTGGGTGATCATGCTCCAAGAAGAAACAATGGACAGTTGACTTTGCCAATCCATGTAACCCCACCATCATGGCTCGCAGAAGCCATGATGAATATGGACAAACATAACGGCTCAAGAACCAATGAATAAAGCATGAACATGCCTTCACAACCAACAGAATTGGACGATGAAATTGTTCATTATTTTGTGGACAATGGAAATCTAGAAGAAGATACTGTACATAATGAGGTTCTAGTTGAAGAGGACAATATGGTTCAATTAGATGTCCTGAATATTGACCCAAATATTGAAAGGAAAGTGTCAAGCAAGGAGCAACAAATGTCAACGAAGGGGCAGTTGCTTGGTTGGTTCCTAAAGCTACCACTAGAGAGAGTGTCAGCGAAAAGAAGGCAAGGAACAACATACAATCTTCGTCTATGCCGGAGTTCACAGCTACTCACCTCAGAAGACTATATAAAACTATTTGTTGAGTATGAATAAAAGAAACTTGATATCCATGATTTAAAATAGAAAAAGAAGGATTTAGCCAAAGAAAAAAAGGCTGCAAGGATTGCTACAACAGAACTTCGAGCAAAATAAAGGCTTGAAAGAGAGAAAGTAAGACAAGAAAAGGAGCATAAAAAACAGTTGGCAAGGAAAGAAAAGGAATTGAGAAAGGCTCAACAATTTCTTCAAAAAGAACAAGGGATGGCATAAAGGGTTGACATTGATGCAAACATAGTCGAGGAAAGCAGGATGCTACCAAACACATTGTAACATATTGTAGATCATACACCATGTTTCCAAGATCTCCTAAACATCCAAGCCCCCCACTATCAACAAGTGCGCATGCCCACTTTACATATTCCTACCAATGCAGGTGTCAATTGTATGTATGATTATCGGGGGGCTCCACTTACAACAGGGTTTAGTAGCACAAGTGTGAATTATGGCTACTCAATTCCTCCATGGCTACAAGAAGCAAATTGGATATCATATGGAGGTAATCAGCCACACCCTAATCAACCATTGTTAGGTAGGCCAACCAACTTGGCTCAAGCAGGAAACTCAACAAGATTGGGCAGTGAAGATCTTGGAGGACATCAAGCATAGGGTTGTCATAATTTTTGTTGTGACCACATTGCGATGTGGATTTTGTAGTGATTGACTCTGTTGTTTGTAACATGGCCATTTTGGATACAATCCTAGGTCATAGCGTTCCCTACTATTTGCGGCATTGTAATCAGGGGTTTATCATACGGTTTAATATACCAGTTATAGGTTATTAGTTATTACTAGAATTTGCTTGTCTCACGCAAAACATGTAAAACATTCAATTATAAGGATAGACTATGAATACTATTATCAATTATCAAGCCATAAAGGTTTCATGCAAAATGCAATTTCAACATTTCAACAGAACTTTGTAATGTGCCATAAATAGTCATTTCAACAACAATTTTTCCAAGAATGCGTAACACAGAACTCTATAATGTGCCATAAATAGATATTTCAGCAACAATTTTGCCATGAATGCATAACACAGAACTTTTCAATGTGCCATAAATAGACATTTCAACATCAATTTTGCCATGAATGCATAACATTATACTAGCATTGAGTTTTATAGCCATAGCTCATTGAATATCCAATTCCAAAGCAAGCATGACCCATGAAAATAGAGTTAATAAGGAAGGAAAAGACAACGGGGCATCCCTTAACAATAAATTAAAAGTCAATAGCACTTGAAGCTGACTCTTGAAGGCATTTCACCTAGTTCCAGATTCACTAGCAGCGAAGTAAAAAGTTTATTAAGTTGCTTGAGTGCAGTGACATTTGAACTGGAGGACCAAGTTTATGAACCTGTCTTGGAAACATAAGTAAGGAGGGTAGGAGCGGAACCATATCTGAATTTCTTTTCCACATTTCAAACTTACATTATGCAACAGTTATGAGAAATGCACCAAAACCCTAAAAAACATATCTAAGAAATGCACCAAAACCCTCGAAGAACAATTATGTTCTGCGAAATGCACCAAAACCCTCAAAGAACAGTTCTGAGAAATGCACCGAAACCCTCAAAGAAAAATTCTGTTATGAGAAATGCACCAAAACCATCATTCAACAGTTCAACCATTATGGTATGAGAAATGCAGCAAAACCCTACTACAACCGTTGAAATAAATGCACCAAAAGCATCATTCAACTGTTATGTGAAACACACCAAAACCATTATAACACAGTTCTAAGAAATGCACCAAAACCCACATAAAAATTACAAGAAATGGACTACAATTATGGGCGGAGCAAATGTGCTAAGAAACACAGTGACTGGTACAGCAAACAACAGCAAAAATGCAACATAAACCACATAAGCATACTAAAAATGGTCCACACAATTCCCAGTAGATTGAAATTGTTGAAAAACACAGTCACATATATTACTGGCAGGCAAGATTCTTACCAATGAGCCAACCATGAAGCCACCGCCATGCCACCGAACCCACTGGAGCACGAACGCAACCGAACCCACAGGAGCAGGAAGCCAGCGAACCCATTGGAGTGGGAAGCCATCAAACCCACTGGAGCAGGAAGCCAACAAACCCACTGGAGCATGAAACTTCCATCTCAATCATCGAACTCACTGGAGCACGAATGCCACTGCAACCCAGGAAGACACCACCATGCACAAATGCCCCTGCAACCCGAGTACCTTGCCATAAACCAGCTGCACGAAGCCACCGAATCGATTGGAGCACGAAGCCACTGAACTTACTGGAGCACAAAGTCACCATCTCCACCACTAAACCCATTGGAGCACGAAATTCCCATCTCCACCACGGAACTGACAGAAATCTCCCACAGGGTGCACTATATACGAAATCACCAACCGCTGGTGCGCCGCGGGCATGGGGAAACACTCCATGTAATGAACAACAGTAAACCACCGCAAGCGAAATAGTGACCCCTTCCAACCGCAACAGAGGCAGAATTAGAGGAAATTTGGGGTCTAAAATGGGCCTTATAAGAAAATGAGCAAACCATAATTTCTTGATAAGTTGGAATTCAAGAACCAATAGAATTTCAATAAAATAAGTCACCATAATGGTTGACTTGAGATACTTGTCATAAAAAAACTACTTTTTTGTCCCTATTTTCAACATATCTCCATGTGTTTTTACTCAAATTTCGAGCGGGAGCACTCATTGGATGCAGAATTTAATTCTGCATCCAACGAGTACCCACACTACATACTTTTGACGAACCCCACTACCCCAAAAGAAAGAAATACCTGGAAAAATGGGATGATGTCTGTCATCATCCCCTTATTTGCTAATTACAAATTCTAGTAAGATATCTCTTCATTTTTTTGATAAATATAAAATTGTTCTAGTTTTATTTAAACAAAATTGCTTTTTAAAATGATGGACCTATATTTTTCATTAGCAATGTCTCTTCCTATCTTCACAAGGGGTATAGTGGAGTAGTACATCAACTTCTACTAAACGTGTGAATGGCGACGATGGGGATCGAAACAGATTCAACGACAAAGAAGTCGTTCCTGTTCCTCCTCCCATTCTTGGGGTTGGACCTGTTCTTTTTCATCTCGGTCTCCTAGAGGATCAACACGTGAGGTGAGTACCTCCTGGTCCATGGGTAGAAGTGTAGCTTTCAAAGTGGCTATTGCCACGAGGGAAAATTTTAGGGGCTAATCTTAGCCCATGGGCTAAATTTAGGGGTTTTAATTTTTAGTGGGCTATTTTTTAATTAAACCATCATTTACTATGATTAGCCCAATTTTTATATATTTATTTTTAATAAATGGCACATTAGCCCCGTAAAATATATAAAGAGACTGTAAATCTAACCATTTATCCCTTGTTTGATTAGATTTGGAGCTCCCATAGCCCATAAAATAAGCCCTCTCCCTCTAATTCGCCCAAATCTATAGAAATGGTAGTTGCTGAGGGTAAATTCGCCCTTGAGTGATCAAGGAAATTAGGTTTTTTGGTAAATTCGCCCTTGAGCGATCATGGAAATCGGGCACTTGGTATATCCCTTTTAAGATGGATCTATGATGGTTAATATTGATTTTTTTATCCCTAGTGAAACATCAACCTCTTCTGATAATGCTACAAGGGTCAAAGTCCCAATAAAGTTTCAAAAGTAGATTAAAAAAATTAATTTCTTTATCTTGATTAATTTCTCCCTTTGGTGTAAGAAACAATGACCCAACTGCCTTTAAGGGGGGTCGCACCAACTATCTCATCCCTAAGGGAACTTCAACATGGATTTGCTATGCCAACTAAATTCATTATAAATATATATTTTTTTTATGTCATTCTAATTTTAAATTTATTATAACCATATTTTTATGTTTTTATAACAATTCAATTTTTTACTTAATATATACTTGCCATATTTACCTCTAATATGCTATAAATCTAAGTATTTTAAATATATATTATATTGAATATAAAATTATTATCTCAATAAAAATATTCCACAATATGTGGTTTAAAACCCTAAAACAATCAAGCCTGTCACACTCAAATCCATTTAGGTATTTTCAACATTCTATCCAATATATGATTAATGATATAAATGCTCATCTAAGAACTTCAAGAACTGTTTCATAATTTGGCATTCGTATAATCAGATCTAGTACTGCTATTTGCTCGATATTCATTGCAACAATGTCTTCATTTCACAGCTTTCCTGAAGACTTTACAACCTTCATGTCTTCATTTCCTAGCTGTCCCGAAGAGCTTTCAACACTAGTAAGGGATGGAGCTGCCGGAGGGTTCGCTAAATACTTTATAGGCCAACTTCAGTGGGATCGGATGCACACATCTTCAAGTCAGATCTTCCAGGTATTAAGGATGTTTGTTAGTGTTTCTGTTAAAGATGGTTTGATTGGTCTCTCTAGATAAGAAAATTAATGATCTGGTGTGGGTTTCACTTATGTGCAAACCCTTTTATAATCTCTGCGATCTCTTACAAAGATAGACCACCCCACTTTTGTTGTTTAATTGATAAAGAATCGATTTTGTAGAGTGAAATAAGTGACCTTGGTGTAAATGCCCAGTCTCTTCAGGAACCTGTCGTTGACTCGGTTTTAAACTTTATGAAAGCCCACCCACACAATATAGGTGATAGTTCACAGTTATTACACCTAATTGCTCCCATATAGACATCTCTCATGTTTCATTGCAGATTGAAGTCATAACTATTTATTGTCATTGTCAGCCGGTCCAACTCTTCCAAATGTCAACATTCCATGCAGTGATTTAACTATTGGAAAAGGAGGCTATCAAGCTCGTTAAAATATTCTAAGCAATAATATTCTTAAGGGTTCTACTACGTCCTCCTTAATTGCATGATTGCATCTACTATGTGTCTCTCCCCAACGTGTGGCAGGCTTCATTAGCTTGCGTTCTATATCATTAACTTTCCCATATCATTTGCCCGGTGGTATCGATACTCTGCCAAGCGTGTCACGTTTTCTATTTCTCGGGTAGTGGTATGCGCAGGCTCTTCTAACGTGCACCTTCTCTCTCTGCTACGGCCCTACATTTTCCCTTAACGGTCATCTTGCTTGTCGTTCTTTTGCGTGGCTTGGCTAGCACACAAACGACCACATTCCCTCCCTGCCTGACTGCGAACGTGTATGCTGTGGCGTTTTGTAGTAACGTATTGTGCCAATTACCCACCTCTTGAAAATTAGGGTTACGCCCTTCAACCATCAAACTGAAAACCCTTTTCACACATCGACGGTTTCAACATTCTATGGAGTTGTTTTGCTACAGTACTACACGTCAAGATGATATCTTTCGGCCTGCCACCTTCCTCGTTTTCCTTTGGTTGCCACTGATTAAGGTTACGTGCTTCCACATCAATTCTCTTCTTATATACATATATGTGTAATACGTTGGCTATTACGTCCTTGCCACTGCATAGAATACTTAATGAAATATATATATGTGTATGTTTATATGTTAACACTTAGTAGAAGGTAGCCGAACTTCGCTTTAAACCAATGTTTATATCTTCCTTTTAATCTATATAGAAGGATTGTAAACTCCTTTGAGAGGGCATTGATCCTTAGAATTCCTGTTCTACAACCCTTATGAAAAGAGTAAGTTGAGCCTTCAATCATGGTGACATCATTGCCATTAAATATAAATCTATTTTCATAAAGAGAGGCCGTCTCAAAGGAAAGAGCACTAACTTCTATATCATAAATTAATTCTTTAGTATAATGAAACGAGATGTGGCCATATGTTATACCCTTAATATTTTTAGGCTTCTTATAAGACAAGCTTGGGAGATAGAAAGGAGAGCCGATCCTCCTCTTTATTACAATTAAGGGGAGAATTATGTTATGAAAATTGAATAGAGTTTTTGTAAACTTAAGAGGGCCGAACCTTAAGTAGATAATGGGAGATAAGTTCTCATGGTTTAATCCGTTAATATTTATATATATAAATTTCGATAATTGAGGTCTTTAAGTAATGAAAATCTTACGACGAATGAAATGCTTACATATTAACATGAGAATAGAGCTCTAATTTATCAATAGCCAAAGCTGTATTGGTAAGCAGAGCCTTCTCTCGATAAAGGCAAGATGGTTGAGTTAACGAAACTGCTGATGGAGTAGATGCTCCTTGCTACCGCCTCTATTGAAAGTAATTGTGTGAGTGCAAGTGTAACACGAAGCATCGAACATGAGTTTTCAACGCTAAGGAGAGAAAGACTGTAATCGATAGTGTGCTACCATTATACTAATCTCTTCAATATTCGGTCTTCCATATTCAACATAATTGATACTAATCTTCGGTCTTCCATATTCAACATAATTGATAGTAATATCTTCAAGCTGTCATTTCACTGGTCCATTATAGATGAGACACATTTGGTGTGAAATCCCCATAAATTTTTTTTTTTTAATTTTCTTTTCCTTTATATCTTAACCTTGTAATTTCATTTCACTCTAATAAAACACCTGAATAGAAGACAGTCCTATGCTTATCAGTATCTAAACTTGTTAATGTTTTTGTAATACTGAACTTACAGGTGTCTTTACCCTTGTTTTCCTTCTAGTTAGAAGGTTATCACTTTGACATACCACTTACTTAGCTGCGGCTAATCCTCCCTTCTTTCTGGTATGCAGGTTCCTATGTTATCTGGAGTTTTGCCGTGATGTCGGTAACAAGGTATGGATTTTTTTTAACAAACCAAGTCTTAATGTTTTGTACAAGAATACATTCAAATAAGAGTTTAAATTTGGAATAACAAATATGTTAATATGGTTATAAAACAACTCTTTGTGCCACCCTAACTTCGAACTACCACACCATACTAACAAGGATGTAGGTATGAAAACACAAACCTTAAGTTTCAATAGCATGTCGAAGGAACGATTAAGATCACTAAAGTTGTTCAACCTCATAATGATAATGCCTGAATGTCACTACATGTCTTATCCACTAGGTAAATTAACTAAGCTATTCATTAATTTGTAAACCTTTCAAAAGGAAAGTCTTACGAGTTACTATAATGTTTAACTGTAGGATACCACTTCCCAACGAAGCTCAGCGGGGTAAATTGATCCAAGTAACACCTTCAATGTGGATGTAGTCGGAATGCCACCTGCATTACCACAGGGTATTCGTACTGGGTCATTTACTGTTTTCTAGACGGCCATGTGACTACATTTAATTTGTGTGAAGGTTTATGGTGCCACCTGCACTTGAAAGGACAGGGTTGGTTGTCTTGGCGTTGGAATAAGTGACTCCTCCACAGAATTCGAAAACTCTCTGGAACAATTTTGATTTTTGGGCATTCGAATTGGGGTTTACAATTTTGTTCACCCAAACCCTGGAGATATTGCAGGCTACCTCGAGCCTTTGCTATCTCTATAATTTCTCCTGCGATGAGGAGGATTGACTAAAATGCCATCGGACTACTCCAGAGGGAGTTCTACTTGCTTTTAAGACGCAGCCAATGTGTCCCTGCAATGCCTCGGAGGTAACTTCAACTGTAACTCGACTTTTCTTTCCACTAGTTTTGTAGTGCAAATCTATCTCCATTTTATTAATAATGTACTGTTTATTAATGATGCAGATATTTCCTAGTTCGAGACAATGCAGGTTGCAGAGGAAACTTTCTTAATGGTAAGTGGTATTGCTACTTTGCCTTCGTATGACGAACAGGAAAACATGGGAAGACTTCTTCAACGGCAACAAGAAATTTTTAGTTTTCATCTTATGGTTAGTTCATTTGAAGCTTCAGGGATTCGTTTGTGGCTTAGGTCTTTCTGCCACGAATCCGATGTAATATTATTCCTTTTTGTGATATTTCTTGCTGTAGTTCTAACTTCTAGAGAAGAGCACAATGAATTATCTGGATTTAAGATCAGGGTTCCTGTTTCTCACTTTTTCGAAGGGTTCTAATCCATTATCTAAAACTCGAATTTATCAAGAATACGAATCATTTTGTAATGCTTTGAATGATACGGATTTGATCTTCGTGGTTTTACAGTCTCTGGGTTATTACTGAGAATGTGATTGTGGATGTTTTTTTTTCTTTTACAAAACTTGCATAGATAGCAATACAGAGTTGTATGAAGCCATAATTCGTTTCCTTAGGTATTCTGGACAGACTAGGGCAACGGTCTCTGTATTTTCTGTTTCATTCATTTCGCATGCCTGTGTGGTAGCTATATGTTTAATAATGACTCTATTTTTGATTGAGTGAAGCCATATTTATAAGATCTATGGTGGTCCCCGATCTCATGCTTAATTTACTTATTTTCATTCTCGGTGTGCCATCTAGTGAATGATAGGCGCCATTCAGACTCTTATAACTAAGGTAGGGTTCGTTCCTTAAAAGTTTTGCAGAACAAAGTTGAAGGGCTCTTCTAGATCCCTGAACACAATCGTAATGGAAAACTGTAAGGCCCTTCGTAATTCTATTTCGAAATAGTAATGGAGTCTCGAGTTATGTACTGTGAAATTTACTAAGAAATGTATATCTATTTCAAAAGCGTTTTGGGGCCTCAGGTCGAAATACTGACTTCATTCATTAATCTTGAGGGACTATACTGATCCAGATTTAGTGGACGAGTTATAAATAACCTATAAGGGCATTCGAAATCCGATCATGGCATTAAAATTAAAACTCAGTGGTTGACTTCAACTGTTAGCATTTCCAGAACTTAAATCGTCACGATACCTTTCAGAAAATCTCTGCATTCTTAAATGAACCCTCTGAGTTTTTATTTTCCCTTTATCTATTTTCATAACCTAAACCTTTCCTAGAAGGACGCCCTGACCCTGCGCATTAGTGAATCTTCACTCTAAAAAAATGATTTGATCTTAGTTGTCCGGCACTGTCAAATAAGAAGAGAAGAAGTCGATGTTCTTGTGGCATTTCCAGATGTTAATGTATGTGTACCTATTTTTTTGTTTCTGTTTTTAATGCATCTAGTATTCAGATGCCCTAATGATGTTCACAAGGGAAATCGTGGAATTCCTGTACTAGTCAAGATCCATATTTTTATTTGTCGTAGAGTATATAGAAGGTCCAGCATTATGCCCTAGAATCTAATAGATCATATGAATAAACCGAAGGATGTAAAAGAAAATCATGCAATTTCCCGATGGGCTTTATAGATCTAAATTGTAACAATGAAGATCGGTATGAATACAATAAGAATATACAGAATCATGCAATAGGGCTTTATAGATCAAATTATAAACAATGATAAAATCGATATAATAATCAATGAGAATGTACAGAAATCGTCGCTGTTTTGTCATCCATACTAAATATCTATAATACAGATCAAGCATTAGTCGAATAACAGAAATTATTTAAACATATATTTTTAACAAATGGAGGCAGATAAATAACAGAAATACTTGATGTCTGAGATCACAAAACCTGGAATTTGTAAACCAAATGCAATAGGAACAGCCACGTTCCTCCCAACCGTAGATTAGGTACAAACACCGAGTCTGTACGCAATCACCCCCGAGCCAGACACATGCATGGAAAAATGTGGACAGTTAGCCTCAAACTCAGTCTTGTTTTCCTGAATCCCTTGCCTAGCACAGAGTGCTCACACAGCAAGTGAAATTCTCTCTGGCATACTCAGCAGCGTTCTGCCTCCTCACATATGCCATCCTTTTATATTTTTGCCTAGGTCTTACCATTAGCAGCCAATTCCTCATGGAATTTTCGCAGCTAATCAAATCCCTGATTTTCAGGGTGTGTCTAGTGTCTTAAATACACTCCTGACACTTGTTCTGGTTTCCCAGAGGCTAACTCTAACTTGTCCCCCACTTCTCCATGCATGATCTCCTCATTTAACTTGGCTGTTCCTACTCATTCTTTTATTAATATAATAAAATTGTTTGTTTACAATAGTCCTCCTAGGACTTAAGTCAGCCGATTTCTCATCTGGCTTCCTCATTGCATAATCTCAAAATTAATAAAAATAATTTAAAAATAAATCAGACATAATGTTTTTTCATCATTGGAGAGGGATGTCACATTTGGATGACACGATATTCACAATACAACATTTACCTTCATCATATGCAAAAGTGAAAGTGGTCACATGTGACCAAATATGACTAAATTTAGTTTTACCATAAAAAAATAAAATCACCTCAAGTAGGAACAAAGATATTAAGATTCTATAACACAATCCTTATATTCTACACTACAACTTTCCTAAAGGATTAGTGAAGTTCCTAAGTTTAGTGATGTAATCCATAAGATCCACATCGATATTCTAAACTAATATGGACCAAGTTAAGGTCGAGTGGGACAAGCATAGCCCAAGATCTGCTACTTGGGAGCATACACTATGCGTCGTGAGTTTCCTTACCTTTTTTGGTAGACTTGAGCTTATGACACATGGATTGGTTCTATTAATTCATGTTGATATTCAATTAGTATTTTATAGATCTAGAGTTACAAGACGTATGATACATATTTCATGTTGATACTGAGTTAGTATTTTGTAGTGGTTTCTGAAGTCAGAGGACATACGTTGCATAATTTATGATGATACTCAGTTTTTCATGCTGCTAACTAGTTTTCATGATGCATATTTCATGTTGATACCTAGTTTATTGTGGTTTCTAGATGTATAGGACATAAGGTACATGATACGTTGATTGCTCATACTCAATTGGTAATTTATAGTTTTATTTATGGCATCTTGAAATGTAAGTTATGTGGTACATGATATGGTGTTATTACATGTTATTCTTAGAATGATGCCTTATAGACATGTGAGTCATGGTCATGCATTATTCATGTGAAATTTGATGTTGTTATTTCTAGCCATGATATTTATAGCAGTAGGTTGTGCATATGATACTTCTTGATGTTATTTCATGACGTTATGGACCTTTATAAGATAGATGACGTGTGGAACTTAAAATGATATTATTTCGTGATTATATTAATTTAGCATGGAATCTAGAGATAAATGAGATCCGACACATAAATGGTACGAAATCATGTTGTGGTTTATTATGGTATTTTACAGTTTTGTCATGTATTAGTGAGGAATAAGAGATTATATCAGATATTGGAATATGACATGTAATCATTTCATGCTAATCCTTATTGTTCCCCGTAGAATGCATATTTTGATATGATGATGGATTATGTTGATATTACTAATGTTGAATTATGGCAGATTATCATGACATATTAATGAGATGCTCAGTGAAATTATGAAAGTATCATGACCACTTATGCTATAATGGTAGCACAGAGAACCTAAATGCATTAGATGTTAAACTTGGCATGCCTTGTCGTGAAAATGGCTTATGATGTAATGTGATGCAATATGAACTGGTGGCTAGACATTCTTGTTAGCACATGACTCAAGGTCGATCCATGATATATTATTATATTGAAAAATGGTTACTAACGATTATTCATTACATGGTAATTGCCAGTTGTTCCAGGTAATCCACTCAAATAACCTCGTGAGGCTAATCATTCTATGATTTTGTGGGAGCCCATAACCACGAATGAGAATGGCTACTATAAATATATTATGGGTTGCGGTACAAGCCCAACAATTAAATCTATGCCAGCAACTGCTGAATTTAGTACCAGAAGTGGGGAGGGTGGCAATGCCACTGTTACTTCCCGAAGAACTTTTGATGTGACTAGAGTCCATGGTTGGAGACATACTCACCGGGAGGGAGGTTTATGTAGAAGGACTTATAATGCCTGGGGCTAGTGCCTTGAGGGTGCTTGTGGAGGATGTTTAGGCTAGCCTTTCGAGATTCGAGGAGTATAATGATCTTGATATCAAGATCGAGGTACCGGGAACCAGATGTCGGTTAGTACTGATGAGGTTGCACTATTACCAGAAGTTGGGAGGGTGGCAATGCCGTGGTAACCTATCGGGGAACTTCTGATACCTATTGTATGATCCACAGACAGGTTATAGTAGAGGGCCCGTGCCATGGCAAGCGGGACCATCCGGAGTTGGAGTGGAGGTTTATGGAGGTGGCGGATGGTATGATTCTCAGGGAGAGGGTCAGTAAGGAAAGAGGAAGTAAACAAATACATAGTTATTAATTATTAATTAATTGTATAATGCTTCTATGTGTATGATGCATAATTGTTGCTATGGTTGCATACTAGACTCATAAGGAATTACTTAAGAGCATAGTGTAACTTAGGGCGTTTGATTGTTTTAGTGTGGTTTGGAGACTTCTATGTGGTGGCCACACATATAAGTCTCTTAACTTCATAATAGTACTAACTACCTATATATTCTAGTATTTACTTGATTGATTGAATGAATGAGTATTGTATTTATTGCTTGAAGAATATAACTTCGGGATGAAGTTTCCTGAAGGGGGGAAGTATGTAACAACCCTCATGTATGCATATTTGTGAAATATTTATAATGAAATGGAAAAAAATAGAAAAAGGGGAGTAAATAATAAAAATGAATATGAAAGAAAAATGAAGAAAAACAAATTGCATTAAAAGAAATTAAGAAAAAGGGGAGATAAAAGGGGGAGGAGAAGAAGAGGAGACAAATTGCTTGCTTTCTTTTTGTCTTTTTGGCATTTTGGAAGGAGAGTTTTGGAGGATCCAAGGAGAAGAAAGAGGTTAACAAAAAAAAGAAAGAAAGCAAGCAAGCTATGGCATAGGGTTAGTTGTTGGGGGCTCATGGGCCTCAACCATTGGCTAGGGGTTGGTTGAGTGAATATGCATCCCCCCACCTTCAGTTGCAGGAATTGGAGCTGTCAAGGTAGCTACCAGGTCATATATTTAGGTAAGGCTCTTTAAATTTTCATAGTTTATGAATTTTAGTTGTTGATAGATCCATTCCTTGTATTCAGATCTTCTTTGCATGTTGGTTCTTTGATGTTTACTGGTTTTATGTATTTTAGGTTATTACAATATGGTAAAGGTATATCTATGGATTTCATGAGTTTTATTGATGGACTGACTAATGTTAGACTTTGTTATGCATAGGTGATCATATGATTTTCTTGGTTGACTGTCAGTAGGACTTGTGCTAGGTGTGGTTTAGGTGCATTAGTGGTAGTTTCATGCATATATTTTTGTTGAAACTGATTACATGTGGAATGTATAGATCAACATAAATACAGTTTGAAACATTCTTACACCGAGTGTAGGAAGAATCATTAATAGAGTCATTTTGCATGCATGATAAAAGCACTTGTAGATCTAGGTGCACATCAATGATTGAGAGACCAATCTGTCATTGTTTGTTCGGTTCCAGTAATCTCTACTGTCATGTCAGGTTAGAATTTTGATTATAGAATAGTTTCCTATAGCTTGCCCAATATGATTTTTGAGCAGAGAAAGATACTTATAGGTGAATAAATGGATTTTAATACCTATAGTTTCCTATAGCTTTCCTTGTTATTAGTTCTAGGATGTTTAATTATCGTGAGTAAAGATAAGCTCGCATCCTCCTTTTGTTAAACTAATACATATTGGTCCTTGTCCATTCGTTGACTTACTACACTCGGTTATGTTCGAGCGTGCCCCATCTGATGCACATATTCTGGAATTTGTGTTGATTGTAGTGCAATTGAAGGAAGAGGCCTATTTTCTCTTCACATTCCTGCTTCAAACATGGTATCAGTAATTGTTGTCAACCCTTTCCAGAACAGAGAGCTCTCCTCTGGTTAGATTGAAAATCAATTTCGTGAAGGTTTACGATGCAGTGGAACATCAAATGTGAATATGCACTTTGATTCTATTCCTACTATCTTCAAGGTGCACATTTATTTGCTTGGATTTTGAGTATGATAATGCCTCAACAAATCTATAAATTTTGAATTTTATGGGATGATAACACATCTACATTTTGTGTTTAGGTGGATTATGTTAGTTCTATTGCAGATGCAGGAAAACTGCTGCAGAGAACACTAAATGATTACAAGTGACATGCATGTTTATAATTTTAGAATTCCATTTTAGTGGATTTGGAAAAATACAAATATTATGTTAATTGTGATGGCATTACATGATTTTCAAATTTTGTGATCACTTTCTTATGTGCTTCTGTATTGCTTTCTTATGTGCTTCCATATTGCTTTTGAAAGAAATTCTTCACTTGCGTTGAACTGTCGGTAAATATGATCAAAACGGAAAATATCAAAGGAACCATGTCTTTTAAATGCATAGCTAAATTATATATTCATGTCTTCTAAATCTGATACTGTCCTTTCATTTACTTAATCACAAAGTTCGAGTCCCCATATATTTGCAAAATTTTAATATCTCTTTGTTGGGAGGCTTTTAGCAAAAGATGGAGGGCTTTCAATTCACTGAAATTGTTGGTTCTAGCTCCCATAAATGCTTTCCCAGTGAAATAATGGGATTCTGAAGCATGTAACACATATTCAGAACCACATCTCAAACCTTGATTCTGACTGGATCCTTCAAAAAAACCCTATGGAAAATTTTTAACAATCGAGGGAGGCCTGGCAAGTTTATCTTTACTTTCCTTGGGAGTGGAATGGAAAAAAGAAATCATGGTGAGAGTTTGATTAGCCACAAATAAGGGATTACTTTGTCAATGAAAATTGATTCATTCTAGTAGTTCAAATGTGCAAATTCTTGAATCTTTCATATATATTCTTATTACAATTAGAGGTTCTGCAGTATGTCCAACTTACAATCGTTGTTCAGTTTTCTTGCAATTAAAAGTTACTATTTTTTTAATTCATTCTCTTTGCAATGGAGTTGTTGGAATTAATTATGTAAATCATGAGCCCAACTGTAAATATGCACTGTAGGGTGATGCCATATGTCAAAATCATTAGATGAATTCAAATATCTACAAGTAGATGGCTATTGTATTCTTTGAAATGTATCATTTAGAGATTTCCCCTTGTCTTGAGGATATAGATTATTATGTTGAGCTTGGCATCTTATGTATTTGATCTATGTTTCAGAGTGGTCCCGATTTACTCATTTGTGATGATGCACACATGATTAAAAACACAAAAGATGATATAACTCAGGCGTTAAAACAAGTGAAGACCCAATGCAAAATTGCATTGATCGGTTCTCCTTTACAAAATAATTTAATGGAATACTATTGTGTAAGTAACATGGTTGTAACTTTTAAGTGTGGATATGATATTAAAATGTTTATTTTGATTTGGGTTGTATGTATAGTTTGTAATATTTTATATCATTTGTAGATGGTGGACTTTATAAGAGATATTTATGGGAAAACAACCAGAGTTCAGAAATCGGTAAGTGCTTTCATTGATTAAGTTTATTCTTACTTGTCTAAGTGATTTTTTGTTCAACTGTATCTCATTTGCATCAGGATTATAATAGCGTACTAGTTGCAGGATTTCTTCCCCTCAAACGTTCTATGTGATGATTTATTAATATTTATTCCTATTATTTTTTTTAAATATGTTTTCCTTTTACTACATATGGTTTTAAACTTTATCGAAAAATTCTCCAAGACTTCACAATATGTTATAATTTAGTAAAATATTCTCCAAGTATTTATAAGGTTTTATGATTTTGTGAAAGATTCGCCAAGACTTTACAATGATTTATAATTTAGTGGAATATTCGCCAACAGTTTACAAGATTATATAATTCAATGAGAGATTTGCCAAAAAATTATATATAAATAATATAACATTGATAAAATATCCTTCATATTTTCTTGTATAGCATGGGGATTCGCCCAATTATTATATATAGAAATTTAGGGGGAGGGTCTTAAAATTTTCCCTGATTGCCACCGGTAGAAGCCTCAACACACAATATGCCTCCCCCGAGTACATGAATTAGCGATGGAAGCAAAAGCAGAAGTGGACAACATTCTCCACTTGCAATGATACATAATCTTCATAACCATACCCCGACCCCTTCATTATCTACTCTACTCTTCTCTGTGCCACTTCTTCCTCCTCAATAGCTTCGCTCCGATATGAAAGAAGGGAACTGCCTACAATCCCTAAAAACCTAACTTTTTTCTCTTGGAGAATAATATTTCCTAAACCTTATTCGATAAATATCATGTTATCTTTTAATTGGAAATTAAACTCTTTAATAAAAACATTCTTGTTACTAAACAAGTTGAAGAGTTAAAATCAATATGAAAATTAAACTCTTCAATAAAAACAAAAAACATTGTTACTGAACAAGTTGAAGAGTTAAAATCAGTATGAGTATGAAGTGTATAGATGAACTGAAATTCCAAAACTGATTGGATATAACCAAAATTCTCCGACAAAAAGTTATGGGGGTGAAATTGTGAACTTGAATGAGAAAACATATTTTCAATTGCCCTCTTAGCCTAACTCAAAAAGTTATATGTTTCCTACGTGTTCATAGGCTCTTTGCCTTACGGCATTGTGTTCTCCTTCACATGGGGATCCATAGTTCTTTCATAAGTATTTAAAGTTTTATGGGGATCCATAGTTGAATGTGTTCTTCCCGATAAGCATAGATTATGGGGATCCGTAGTTTAATGTGTTCTTTTTTATAGGCATTATGATGGTGTATGCATATTGCATTATATGCCTTGGGAAATGTTTACATTTATGGGTCATGAGATGTATGTGTTGTTTCAATTTTCTATTTGTTGTTGTTTTATTTTAGGGTTGGTGCAAGGTAATGATACCCAATTATGACACGTTAGTTGCAATGAGATTCTGGAAAAACAAAAATATTATCATTAAAATGAATTATTAGAGGTACCTACAAAACTTTTTTGGATTAGGTGTAAATAGATGAAACGTAGAAAAACGGATGACCTTCCGGAATATATAACTTTTATTTATGGAGAAGTGGTATAAACACCCCAAAATGTCATTATTCGAAGATTGGTATGTTATTTGTTTTCTCAAACATAATGCACATGTTTTTGTTGAGCCACCTGTTTGCTATGTAAATTTTCAATTTACAAGAAAACAAAATATGTAGAGGAGTAGGCAACAAAAGAATCTTGTGCGGGGATATTTTTCCAAAATTTTAAAAGTCAATTTTATATTTTTTTTAAATTACCGAAATCAGTGAATCCCTAAAACGACATGGTCAAGTGTTGAGCCACCATATCATGGTCTAAAAATAATCAAAATACTTTTTTTTGTTTTTAGGTTGTAGGTATTTTCGTGCTCTTGTGCGGGTTCTCTTCCGTTTTCGAAATAGGTAAGCCAATCAAAAGTTATAGGCCAAATAAACGACCTATGTTTTTTACAAATTTGACATGAGTGCAGTTAAAATGAATTAAAAATAGAAAACAACAACAGATCTATTCAAAAATTATATATTTAGAATCTGCACACAGAGCTCGACAAGCATGTGCAATTTCATCTGCAGTGCACTCGTGGAGCTTATGTGGAACTAGTTGTGAAAAAACGAAAGTTACAACATTTGATGTTTTCTGCCATAAATCAGGCATCATAAATCAGACCGAGCGTCAAGGTGCAATCCGAAGCTAATTCCAAGCCTGCAAAGGCGCCAAAAACAATTTGAATTAAGGCACGTGTGCGCACAACTATGCACATGCGCAAACACGCGCACGCGTGACTGACAGCACGCACACGTAGGTGTGCGCATGCGTTAATAACAACGCGCACGCTCTATTGTATGCCTTTGTATGGTTTATTTAATTTCCTTTGTCAAAGGGATACATGAAGTTGATGAAGATGTGATGATGAAGAAGATGACGATGATGGAGATGTTGATGAGGAAGGGGGAGATGACAATGATGTTGAAGATGTTGTTGATGATGATGATGATGATGAGATGATGGTGATGGTGATGATGATAAAGATTGTGATGATGATGATGAAGATTTTGATGATGATGACAATGGTGATGAAGATGACGATGAGGATGATGGTGATGATGATGATGATGATGATGATGGTGATGAGGATGATGGTGACGAGGATGATGATCATGATGGTGATGAAGATGATGATGATCATGATCATGATCATGATCATGATGATCATAAATATCACCATCATCATCATCATTGTCATCTCCCCCTTCCTCATCAACATCTCCACCATCATCATCTTCTTCATCATCACCACCTTCATCATCATAATCATCATCATCTTCATCACCATCGTCATCAACATCAACATCTTCATCTCCATCATCATCATCTTCTTCATCCTCATCACCATCATCTTCGTCATCATCATCATCGTCATCATCAACACCATCGTCATCATCATCATCATCAACACCATCATCATCATCGTCCTTCTTCCTCATCTTCATCCACATCTAGGTCATCATCTTCATCATCAACATCATCATCATCATCATTATCATCCTCATCATCAACATTGATGGTGATGATGATGAAGATGATGATGATGATGTTGATGATGAGTACGATGATCATCAACATCATCATCATCTTCATCATCGTACTCATATTCATCATCATCCACCATCATCATCATTATCTTTGTCATCACCCTCTTCCTCATCATCATCATCAACATATTCATCGTCATCATGATGATGACGACGAAGATGTTGATGATGATGATGATGAAGATGGCGATGACGAGTATGATGAGGATGATGAAGATGACGATTATGATGACGAAGACAATGATCATCGTGACCATGGCGATGATGGTGAGGATGATGAAGATGGAAATGATGATGTCTAATGAAGATTATGATGACGAATATGATGATTTTGATGATGATGATCATATTCGTCATCATCATCATCATCTTCATCATCGTACTCATATTCATCATCATCCGCCACCATCATCATCACCATCATATCATCATCATCATCATCATCCTCGTCCTCACCATGATGATGATGATGATGATGTTGTTGATGATGATGAAGATGCTGATGATGATGAGGATGATGTGTTGCATATTCATCATCATCTTCATCATCAACATCATCATTATCATCATCATCATCATCTCCATTAGTCATCATCATCGTCGTCGTCATCATCATCATCGTCATCATCGTCATCCTCATCGTCATCATCATCATCCTCATGCTCGTCCTCACAATGATGATGATGATGATCATGTCGTGGTTCATGTTGTGGATGATGATGAAGATGATGATGATGTCTTGCATATTCGCCATCATCTTCATCATCAACATCATCATCATCATCATCATCATCATCATCATCATCTCCATTAGTCATCATCGTCGTCATCATCATCATCAACATCATCATCATCACCATCTTCATCATCATCATGATCTTCATCATCATCATAATCATCATCATGACGAAGATGATGATGATGACGATGATGATGATGATGAAGATGGTGATGATGATGATGATGATGATGACTAATGGAGATGATGATGATGATGATGAAGATGATGGCGATGACGAGTATGATGAGAAAGATGAAGATGATGATTATGATGACGAAGACAATGATCATTGTGACCATGATCATATGATGATGATGATGATGGTGAGGATGATGAAGATGGCGATGATGATGACTAATGAAGATGATGATGATGACTATGATGATTTTGATGATGATGATCATATTTGTCATCATCGTCATCTTCATCATCGTCGTCGTCATCATCATCATCATCATCATCATCATCATCATCATCATCATCATCATCCGCATGCTTGTCCTCACAATGATGATGATGACGACGATGATGAAGATGATGATCATGATCATGCTGTGGATCATGTTGTGGACGATGATGAAGATGATGATGATGTGCTGCATATTCCTCAGCATCTTCATCATCAACATCAACATCATCATCATCATCATCATCATCTCCAGTAGTCATCATCATCATCATCATCATCACCATCTTCATCGTCATCATCATCATCATCACCATCATCACCATCTTCATCATGATCATGATCTTCATCATCATCATCATCATCATCATCATCATCATCATCATCACGAAGATGATGATTTTTTCAAAGGGAGTTGGAGACCTGTGTGGAGTTTTTGCTCTCGACGCGTTCCATCATCATCACCATCTTCATCATCATCATCTTCATCATATGATGATGATGAAGATGATGATGATGACGATGAAGATGGTGATGATGATGAAGATGCTGACTACTGGAGATGATGATGATGTTGATGATGAAGTTGATGACAAATATGCTGCACATCATCCTCGTCATCATGATCATCTTTATCATCATCATCACCACGATGATGATGATGATGATGATGATGAAGATGGCCATGATGAGGATGATGAAGATGCCGATTATGATGACGAAGACAATGATCATCGTGACCATGATCATATGATGATGATGACGATGGTGAGGATGATGAAGATGGCGATGATGATGAATAATGAAGATGATGACGACGAATATGATGATTTTGATGATGATGATCATATTCGTCATCATCATCATCATCATCATCATCCTTGTCCTCACAATGATGATGATGATGATGATGATGATGACGATGATGAAGATGATGATCATGATCATGTTGTTGATGATGATGAAGATGATGATGAGGATGAGGATGATGTGTTGCATATTCGTCATCATCTTCATCATCAACATCAACATCATCATCATCATCATCATCATCTTCATTAGTCATCATCATCATCACCATCTTCATCATCATCATCATCTTCATCATGATCTTCATCATCATCATCATCATCATCAGATCATCATGATGAATATGATGATGATGATGATGATGATGATAAGGATGATGGTGATGATAAGTATGATGAGGATGATGAAGATGACTATTATGATTACTGATGAGTCAAGTTTTCAGGTACTTGATAACCTTTTTCCGGCAGCCAAACTCAATCAATGGTGATGAAACATACTCATTTGTGGGGGAAAATGTTTTACTTTAATTATTTAATGAAATTGTTTTATGATTATTCTTGGATGTTAGAATGCATATCAAATAAACTAATTATATGGAAACCAAGCGTGATTGAGCAGGTTCAGGGTCATTCAAGGATGGACGTGTAGAAGACTAAAGGATCACCAAGCTCGGCGCCCTGTTTCCTGATTTATAGAGGACGCACTCCCACTTTCAAGAAGAATCGGCATTAAATCATATAAATATGGACCTCTCGGGTAGCGAGAGGCCCCTGCTGTTATTTTGGAGAAAAGCATTGTTTTAATGTTTTCTTCCCTATCGATACTGTGAAGTACAGACCTTTGTTTTGACATGGATTTTATATTTTAATAAGAGATTGATGATTAATTCCAGCCAGCGTTTCTAAGTTTTTATTCTCTTCTGAGTACGGGTTGGGGAGGGCCCCTCCAACACGTAGGACAGGAGATTTCTATTTGCAGGTATTTTTCCAATTATGCGTTTTACATTGATGAACAGTTATATTGCATATGGAAGCGCTTGAATGATTTATTATTTATGTAGTAGTTTATAATACATTATGTGGTACAACAGAACAGTTTCAGTAGTCCTGTAGGTTCTTTCTTTCAACGCATATTTGAATCAATGATTGCATGTGTATCAGCTTTGCTTTCAATATCATGGTTTATATCTGAGGTTTTTTACTGTTTCTCATCATGATCAATTTCCTTAGTAGTAGATGGATAGTTTGAAACGATTGCACTTCAATTTTAGTCTTGGGATTTAAAATGGTTTAGATCAGAATTCTAGTTTTAGGCATGAAGTAATTACAGACCTTGTTTTCCCCAATATTAGAATAGATTTGTTATGGCATTTTCATTTTCTAGATTTACCATTACACATTGAGTAATTTCATAAAATCATCTCCTTCACTTTCAGCATTTTAATTATTTAAAATAGATTTATTGCTTTATTTCTTAGAACAGATTTACTGCTTTTGGTATCTTTATTTCTTAGAATAGATTTACTGCTTTTGGTACTTTAATTCTTTTAAATAGATTTATTGCTTTCCAGTATTTAATTATGTAGCATAACCAGTTTTACATATTTAGTAGGAAACCTTTAGAACATCGATACCGACATCCAACTGTGACAGAGATTATCCTCTAAGAGCACAGATAGTGCATGCATCTCTAAAGTTTGTACATTCCCCGGGTGGACATTTAAAGTAGGCTCTTGGTATAGCTTCCCACATTAGGCATCCATATTAGGAGCTCACCAATTACTGTCATCATCATCATCATCATCATCATATGATCGTCATCTTCATCATCCTCATCATCATCTGCGTCCTCACAATGATGATGATGAGGAGAAGGAGGAGGAGGAAGTTGATGATGATGATCATGTTGATGATGATGATGAAGATGATGATGATGTGATGCATATTCATCCTCATCTTCATCATCATCATCATCATCATCATCTCTAAATTAGTCATCATCATCATCGTACTCATATTCATCATCATCCACCATCAGCATCACCATCATCATCATCATCATATCATCACGACAAAGACGATGATGATGATGATGTGTTGCATATTCGTCATCATCTCCAACAACATCTTTGTCATTGTCATCATCATCGTCATCGTCATCGTCATCATCATCGTCATCATTATCATGAAGATGATGATGATGGTGATGATACGAAGATGATGACGAAGATGTCAATGATGATGATGATTATGAGGAAGATGGCGATGACGAGTATGATGACAAAGACAATTATGATCATGACCATGATCATATGATTATGATGATGATGAAGATGGTGATGATGGCGACTAATGAAGATGATGATGGCGATTATGATGTTTTTGATGATGATCATATTTGTCATCATCATCACCTTCATCATCGTACTCATATTCATCATCATCATCGTACTCATACTCATTATCATCATCGACGTCGTCGTCATCATCATCATTATCATCATCATCATCCTCGTCCTCACAATGATGATGATGATGATGATGAAGTTGATGATGATGATCATGGTGTTGATGATGATGATGATGATCATCATCATCATCATCATCATCATCATTATCATCATTATCATCATTATCATTGCTATATACATCATCACTTTATACAACATTAATATATCTACTATGTATTAAATTATTCTTGATGTAATACATATATTTCTAATTGAAAATTAAATTAATGTTTTGAAATCAAAATACACAAATTTGTAAATATACCCTTAAACCCCTAAACACCTAGAAGCACTTAAATGCACTTAGGGATTATGGGTTAGAAGAGGTCCTAAAGGCCTTTATGGGGGAGGGGCTCTAGGCATAACCTGACACATTTATATCTGTTGGGAAATAAATATAGTGAACGTTACCCACCAAAAATTACAACGTTCAGCGAGGACACGCACGCGCCAAATGCACGCACGTGCCCCTAACGCGCACGCGCAGCTGGCGCGTGTGCGTCCCTGTTGAACATAAAATTTAGAAAATCACGCGTGTTCTTTCTCCCGCATTGTTTTCCTCATTCATCGCGTTCTCTTCGATGGTTTCACACACAGTCCAACAAGCATTTACGTGGTAGATTGAATTCATATACCATTTGGTGCTTCCTTCACCATTTGGATAAAATACACAACATTTGGGGCTCTATTTGGCTCTTTGTATTGAATACACACCTATTGGGCTCTATTTGGATCAATTGAGTGAATACACAACAGTTGGACTCTATTTGGCACCTTGGATTGAATTCTCATGCTACTTGGACACACATGAAGTCTTCTTACATATAGTGGACACATCAAAAGAGAAATCATAATCCTTGAGGTATGGTGATAACTTTATATTGTTAAATGTAATTTAGTTTTCATTCACTTGTTTGAATGGCATCTATTTTGGTTTTTCCTCATGAATTGTATGATAGATCTATTTTAGTCTTCTTAATCTTCAACATAGACAATAAAAACATCTTACGAAAAAAAAACTACAACATGCACCAAGCAATGCTTTCAACCTTTCATGAAGATAATAAAAAAAATTTACTTGCATCACCACCAATAACATTTCATAATCACATTCCTCCATCTAGTAGACAAACATTTGTTGAATTCCTCATGGTTTCACTACAACAACTCAGACAAACACCTAAACAATTGAAAACTCTTAGTCTTTTGGGGCTATTTTCCCTCATATATACCATGAAAATGAAGTGATATGAGCTTCTCCCTTGTAGGGAATTTGCTCCTACTAACATCCCATACCACCATCCAATACCATCCTATTGAGTTCCTAGAGGTGATGTTGTAACTTTATATGTATGGCATTCCCAATAGCTTTTAAGATTATATGAAAACATTCTGACTAGATGTTGTTACATACATAATCAATTGCTACATCGAGCTTTAATAATCATGCACATCGAGTTTTAATATCTTATTTGTTGTTCATTCTTGCACGGGTCATATTTTTGTTTTTCCAAAAAATGCATTGAATATGGGAAACAGACGTAATAATAAAAAAAATTCTAGAAGGACGCGGCCGCCCCCTGAAAAGACCCATGAGATAAGAGAAAATGCTAGGTTGTACATGCAAAACTGTAGAAATCAAAATTTTAGTGCCTTAGATCCATCAACAAGCAATGACGAAGTGGTTGAAGTCAATCAAATCTTGCCTGATGTCATGTATGAAGGGATGGATGTTGAACAAGTTCTTAACTGGAAACCACCCCAAGAAGAGCACCCACCTGGTGAACACATTCCATTGCAGGACCAATTTGTGAACGAAGGGCCACAACAAACTGTTGACGAGACTTGTACTTCCTTGTCGACTCCCTTGCTCTGACTATCAACCGGACGACGAAGAAATCTCAGACGTATTCATGTGGATGAAAGTTCATTTTCAAGACTTGAAGGTAAGATGCCCAAATGCACTATTGATTTCCATTGTAACAAGATAATCAAATATTTTTTTGAAACCAAAACCGATGCAGCAAAATGTCAATTGTTTCTTGCTTTTTTAAAATCACATTGTCTAGCTCACGTTAGGAGAATTTTGGGCATAAAGGTAGTTAGAAGTTCAAAGGCCAACAATCATGTTGTTAGAAATCTACAATATGCATTTAATTTGATTGGAAAAACTTCTCGTACAAAAGATTTTAATGCGGCTCGTTGTGTACTGACGGAATCAATTGTAGACAAATCCACAAGGCAACATCGCCTACTATCACACACATGTAAAATCTTTAAAGTAGATAGAAAGAATCTTCAAAAGTATTCTTCCATTAGAGAAAAACTTGAGACCCCAGGCCAAAAAGATTGTTGGGCATTTGTTGGTAGGTTACCTCATTCAGACATGAAGCTCATTGATGTTGTTAAAGAACTAGTGCAAAATTTTTGGCATGATAACACTAGACCGTCATCGAATCAAAGAGATGTTTTAAAGTTTAGAAAAGGTGTTGGGGGGGGTGAACCCCATGTCAAGCACTTCCTTGACATGACACAAACAGAACTCTATGAGAGGTTCAAGAATGAGCACACACAATTGAACTTGGGCCAAAGGTCCTTCGAAAAATGTAAACCCTGGTATGTTAGAATTTGCATTGATCTCAATACATGTTGTTGTAGATACCATGTAGAATTTGAGTACTATTATGATACATATAGACATATATTTTTTGGTTTGCATACTAACATTATGCAAGATTGCCCTTCATTACAACCACCGAATGCATCCAGAGAATTTATACATAGCATAATGTGTAGAAGGCCTGAAGGACAAAAATGTTATAAAATATCATGTTTATATGGGACATGTTCCAGTTGCAGTGGATTTGCATTATTGAGCCACTGCATCTACACAACCGCGGAGCGCGAATTTGGGAGTATGTCAGTAGAAATGCATAACTTCCAGTACATAACATATCAAGTAGATAGTTTGAAGGAAAGCAAAAAAATTGGATTGGTGAAGTCATAGGTAATCTAAGTTTGCATGCTTTCATACTATACATGTTGAATTTGTACATATATATTCAGATTGAAAATGTCACGTTGTATTAATGCCCTTGGTTTTGTGGCACCAGGTACAAATTTGCAAATTCATGAAGGAATTCTACCAAAAGACAGAGCATTATGTACAGCACGTCCATGTAGCACGATGGCAGGATGAACAATACAGACAGTGCAGAGACACCTTTCCCAAGGGCACAATATTGTCAGTTGTGGACTTTGCAGAAAACTACACTCCACAGCCACAGAATGAGATTCAAAGTCAATACTACCATTCAGACCAAGTTAGCATAATGGTCCATATTAAGTACAGGCACGTGCCAGAGAGCAGCAACGACATGAGGATAATATTGAAAGAGACCAACTTCTACATCAATGATGACAGGTGCCACGACCTACATTATTTGCAGCATTGCTTCAAAATTTTCTATGATCAGCTAAAGGAGAGAGATATACAGATGGATCAGCATTGGATATGGTAAGATGGTTGTGCAGGCCAATTAAAAAATGCACGTGTTTTCCAATGGTTGAGTATTTTGCAGAAGACTTATGATGTGCTGCATGTATGGAACTATTTTGAGACCGGTCATGGAAAGGGAGAGCACGACGGGGCTGGAGCATGTCTCAAAACTTCCCTACGAAGGGAGGAGATGAGGTGCATGGGAGGCCCTCATATTCGGAATGCCAAATCCACAGTTCGATGGTGCAAAGAAAAAATGTCTGATCGAACCACAGAGCAACACATACCAATAGGTAGAGGACATGTTGTCAGAAATTTCTCGAATGTAGTTGATATAGATCGATTGCGTTCTTATAGTTGTAGTATTGTGCAAGGCACTCGTGGATTTCATTCGGTTTGAAGCTCAAACAACCCCTTATTTGAAATATGGACGTGAAAACTTGCTTGCTTTTGTGGGTCTTGTAGCAGTTGTGAGTGGGATGAGTGTGAATCAATGGATTGGGTTGATTAATGGGATCATGTATCACTTGCAGTGGACCCACGTGCAGTTGCTGAAACAATCCAATTAGAGGAAGGCAAGTCCTCTATTTCGAATGAATATGATCATATATCTGATCTTGTACAGCCAGGTAAACATTTATGCATGCATATCCCGGTTCCCTCCTTGTTTTTGTAATTATCCAAGTTATCAAACCACTACTTGTTGGAATATGACCTTAAAATGCATTTTCGCAGGACACATCTACGCAGTTGTCGCCCCGACAGACAGTGCAATTGGGACGAATTATTGGTTGGCAAGATGCATCTAGGGGAAGCAAACCCTCCTCGCATCATTAACGAATAGTGAAGGCATTACCTTTCCGACTAGATTGATGGTTGTTCAAGGGGAATATCTTACAGTGGATGGAAAGGGACCAAAGAGCAATGGCTACACATACACATATTATAGACCAAGGTCGCGGGTGTATCACTTTACGCACTTGATCGTGGGTACAAACATCCAACTACAGACAATGTCAACGAATTCATCAAACAAGGTACGCTACTTACTACCTCATGTGGAACATGAAAGGTTGTTCGAGACAATAAAAAACCGAGAGGATCCAGAAGGCCTAATTGACTAAGGTACATAGTATAGCCTTGTGATTGTTTATTCATGCACGATTAATGTTATTCATGTTAGATAGTTTATTTGATATCGTTATCTTATATCATTTATTTGATGTTTGAGTTATGATTAAGTTATGATTTATATCCATGTGATTGTTTATTCATGCATGATTAACCCTAGAAGCACTAATATAACCCTACAAACATAATCTAGCCCTAGAAATGCTAGAAAGCTAAACTAACCCTAGAAACACTAATCTAACCCTCAGAAAGTAATCTAGAATCCTAGAAACATAATCTAGCCCTAGAAATCCTAGAAAGCTAAACTAACCCTAAAAACACTAATCTAACCCTCAGAAACTAATCTAGAATCCTAGAAACCTAATTTAGCCCTATTAACCTAATCTAGCCCTAGAATCTGTGACCCACAACACCTACCCTCAATAGGGGGTATTTGGACTCCAAGTGGGATAGGATCACTACTAGAAGGGTTTGTCATGTCACACAAGTACACCACTAGAGAACTCAACTTATAGAATCCAAGTCTACATGTATATCTTGGAATTTCGATCCTCAAACCCTAGGTCTTACCAAGATGCCCGCAAGACCCAAATCTGGCTATTGCCCCCATTTTCTCTACCAGTCTCTCCATTTGGAGCTTTAGGAATTGTTTCAATATTGGTCTAGTACTTGGATGAATATGAGGATCATTTAGGAGCTATGATTCAGTAGCACTAACATGTTCATCATTGTCACCTAATGGTTGGAAATGTCCTTGAGGGAGGCTTTAGACCTACCTCACCCATGTTAATGCTTGAGTTTTTGGAGGTCCCTCATCACCATCTCCATCATCATCACCATCTTCGTCATCATCATCACCATCTTCATCATCACTTTCATCTATAGGTCCCTCATCACTGTGTCCATCATCATCACCATCTTCATCATCACCATGATCTTCATCACCATCACCATCGCCATCATCATCAACGCCCTCATCATCATCACCATCATCATCATCATCACCACAAGTGCCCGATGGATGATTTTCCAAATTTGACCCCCGTGTGCAAAAATTGCACACTCCCTCACTGAGCAAAACCCTAATTTCCAAGATGGACCTACAAGGTGACACCCAGGCCACGGGACCAGAGGGGATGGGCACCCCTACCACTATCCCGGCGTCCTGAATCCAACGGATTCAACGGTTCGTCGATCCGAGCCACAGTCTTCATTCTATGGCTCGTTTCGTCTCACATCCAAAAGGCCTTCAGGGACACTTGTTGGATACCTGCCGGGGGCATAGAACTCCAACCGTGCAGCAAAACCTGGTTTTGGGGATTCCTGCAAGTGTGTCTAGAGAGGTTCCAGCCGGGAACGCTAGCCACAAGTTCCCAGTGGACAATTTTGCAAATTTGACCCCATTGTGCAAACATTGCACACTCCCTCACTGAGCAAAACCCTAGTTTCCAATATGGACCTACAAGGTGACACTGGGGCCATGACACTGGAGGAGAGGGGCACCCATAGCACTATCCCGGCGTCCTGAATCCAACGGAGTCGATGCTTTGTCGATCGGAGCCACGGTCGTCATTCTATGGCTCGTTCCGTGTCGCATCCAAAAGGCCTTCAGGGACACCCGCTGGATACCTGCTGGGGCATAGAACTCCAACCGTGCAGTAAAACTTGGTTCCGGGGAGTCCTGCAAGTGTGTCTAGGGAGGTTCTGGCTAGGAACACTAGCCACAAGTGCCCGGTGGACGATTTTGCAAATTTGACCCCATTGTGCAAAAATTGCACACTCTCTCACTGAGCAAAACCCTAGTTTCCAAGATGGACCTAAAAGATGACACCGGGGCCACCGGACCGAAGGAGAGG
Source organism: Larix kaempferi (assembly GCA_027924585.1). Taxonomy (NCBI): domain Eukaryota; kingdom Viridiplantae; phylum Streptophyta; class Pinopsida; order Pinales; family Pinaceae; genus Larix; species Larix kaempferi. Next base: position 23,422,623 of record BSBM01000338.1, read on the forward strand.
GGCACCCCTAGCACTATCCGGGTGTCCTGAATCCAATGGAGTTGACGGTTCATCAATTGGAGCCACGGTCTTCATTCTATGGCTCGTTTTGTCTCACATCCAAAAGGCCTTTGGGGACACCTGATGGATACCTGCCGGGGGCATAGAACTCCAACCGTGCAGCAAAACCTAGTTCTGGGGAGTCCTGCAAGTGTGTCTAGGGAGGTTCCAACTGGGAACGCTAGCCACAAATGCCCGGTGGACGATTTTGCAAATTTGACCCCATTGTGCAAAAATTGCACACTCCCTCACTGAGCAAAACCCTAGTTTTCAAGATGGATCTACAAGGTGACACTGGGGCCACAAGACCGGAGGAGAGGGGCACCCATAGCACTATCCCGATGTATTGAATCCAACGGAGTCGATGGTTTGTCGATCGGAGCCACAGTCGTCATTCTATGGCTCATTCCGTGTCGCATCCAAAAGGCCTTCAAGGACACCCACTGGATACCTGTCGGGGCATACAATTCCAACTGTGCAGCAAAACCTGGTTCCGAGGAGTCCTGCAAGTGTGTTTAGGGAGGTTCCGGTTGGAACATATCAATCTTAACATGATTTATACAATCTCTATTTTACGAGAAACTGACCTTAGAACTTCTCATAGCAATGACAATGAATCCTTCATTTTGCATTTGTTAGCAGAAGAAGATCAATTTTCGACAAAACAATGCAGTTATTACATGTGGAGGCAGCGGTTTCCCATGGAAAATGAGTGTAGGGTTGAGCAGAGGAAAGATGTTGGGAAATGGGCTATTACATTAGCTTTTCCGATGGGCAAGCGGTTTATAGAAGGAAATATGGTGGCTGTACGTATCTATGCTTTTCTTCCGACGAAAATTGTAACAGAATTTCCATTTATAATGCAGGTAGATTTTTTACTGGTTTCGTCAAGAGAAAGTATCATTTTCAATAACAAGTGGAACCAAGGAATCCTTCGTTGTGTTCCATTAGCCTTTTGTTCAGCATTTTGTGCTCTGATAAGTGGTAATTCACCTCTATCATCAAAAACTTGGGTCTATAGGTACCTTCCCTTTCATATTCCTCGTTATCCACAGCTAACACAAGTTAGAGATGCCATTCAGACCCAATTGAAAGTTGACGAAGTGGTTTTATGTGACGTCATCTTTGGAATAAACGTTTATGTAAACAAACAGAAGCTTGGACAATACTCCCTACTTTTAAATGCATTCTGGAGAAAGCAAGAGGACAAGTTCATCAAAGCGACTTCATTCATCTATATTCTCGTAATGTACACATAGTCCATCCTTATCTTGATAAACAAGAGTTTTATAATAGCTTGCATTTTTTGGGCATGGTTATTTCCCTGTATTCGGTTGTCTGATTGGTTGACAAGCTTGCCTGAAAATCTGTACGTTGAACTTCTTTGTTTTATTGCTGAAAAATGGAAGGGATTTTCAAGTCACTTGCAAAACGCTCCTTTGTTGAAATATGTAAGTTCTTCCAACAACATAGATTTGGCTAGTGTATCAAATGCTATCGTCCACACCACAATTTATCTTTAGTCAAAGGAGTTGCACATATTATGGCTAACCAAATGGTCTCGGGAGCTTGGAAGTGCTGGCAAATATTATTCCATGCCTGAATCTACCGAGAAGGCAATTATAAATTTAGATCCTCGAGAATGCCTGAATCTACCCAGAAGGAAATTATAAATTTAGATCCTCGAGAAGGTGAGAAACTATATTAGTGGTTGAATCAGTATCCTAAAATTACAGAGCTTTCTATCTCAAAGTTTGTTGAGCGGCTCCTGGATGTAGTATCAGACTCAACAAACAGTAAACTTGTTATCACCACTAGAATGGCCCCGGGGTGCCCGACTAGAATTCCCGTAGCGCCCGAACTGTGGCTCGGTACACGAATCCATCGATTTCGATGGGTCCGGGGCGCCGGGTTTCATCTAGGGTACCCCCCACAACGTCCCTTGAAGGTCCAGAAGTGGTGCCAATGGGCCATCTCCGGAGCTAGGGTTTTGCTTAGTGGTGGCCATTCCAAAGTCGCTAAAGGGGTGCATTTCTCGTCCGGAGGCCCCCAGGCGTGTGTGGCCACTGTGGACAGGTCCACAATGGCCACGTGGACCTGTGGGAGCCGATGGAATCCTTGTGCGCTCGACGGTTTGGGTTCCGTGGCCCCAGGGCAAATCCCCAAAGTATCTCTGAATGGCCTGGGGTGCCCGACTAGAATGCCCGTAGCGCCCGAACCGTGGCTCGGTTTGCGAATCCGTCAATTCCAGTGGGTCCGGGGCGTCGGGTTTCAGCTAGGGGCCCCCCCACAGCATGCCTTGAAGGCCCAGAAGAGGTGCCAATGGGCCATCTCCGGAGCTAGGGTTTTTCTCAGTGGTGGCCATTCCAAAGTCGCTAAAGGGGTGCATTTCTCGTCTGGAGGCCCCCGGGTGTGCGTGGCCACAGTGGACAGGTCCAAAATGGCCACGTGGACCTGTGGGATCTAACGAAATCCTTGTCCACTTGACGGTTTGGGTTCTGTGGCCCTGGGGCAAATCCCCAAAGTGTCCCTGAATGACCCTGGGGTGCCCGACTAGAATGCCCGTAGCGCCCAAACCGTGGCTCGGTTCGCGAATCCGTCGATTCCGGTGGGTCCAAGGCGTCGGGTTTCAGCTAGGGGATCCCCCAGATCATCCCTTGAAGACTAGGAAGCGGTGCCAATGGGCCATCTCCGGAGCTAGGGTTTTGCTCAGTGATGGCCATTCAGGGACACTTTAGGGGTTTGCTCCGGGGCCATGGAACCCAAACCGGTGAGGGGACTTGGATTCCGTCGACTCCCATAGGTCCACGTGGCCATTGTGGACCTGTCCACGGTGGCCATGTATTCCCGGGGGTCTCCGAACGAGAAATGCACCCCTTTAGCGAATTTGGAATGGCAATCACTGAGCAAAACCCTAGCTCCGGAGATGGCCCATTGGCATCGCTTTCGATTCTTCAAGGGACGCTAAGGGGTATCCTCTAGCTGAAACCCGACGTCCCGGACCCAATGGAATCGACGGATTCATGAACCGAGCCATGGTTCGGGCGATACGGGCATTCTAGTCGGGCACCTCGGGGCCATTCAGGGACACTTTGGGGATTTGCTCCGGGGCCACGGAACCCAAACTGGCGAGCGGAATTGGATTCCGTCGGCTCCCACAGGTCCACATGGCCATTGTGGACCTGTCGACAGTGGCCACACATGCCCAGGGGCCTCTGGACGAGAAATGCACCCTTTTAGCGAATTTGGAATGGCCATCACTAAGCAAAACCCTAGCTCTGTAGATGGCCCATTGGCATTGCTTTTGGGCCTTCAAAGCACACTGTAGGGGGTCCCCTAGCTGAAGCCCGGCACCCTGGACCCACCGGAATCGACGGATTCACGAATCGAGCCACGGTTCGGGTGCTACGGGCATTCTAGTCAGGCACCCCGGGGCCATTTAGAGACACTTTAGGGATTTGCCCCGGGGCCATGGAACCCAAACGGCCGAGCGGACAAGGATTCCATCATCTCCCACAGGTCCACGTGGCCATTCTGGACATGTCCACGGTGGCCACGCACGCCCGGGGGCCTCCGGATGAGAAATGCACCCCTTTAGCGACTTTGGGATGGCCACCACTAAGCAAAACCCTAGCTCCGGAGATGGCCCATTGGCACCGCTTCCGGGCCTTCAAGGCACATTGGGCCTTCAGGATGTCGGGATAGTGCTAGGGGTACCCCTCCCCTCTGGTCTGGTGGCCCCAGTGTCATCTTGTACGTCCATCTTGGAAACTAGGGTTTTGCTCAGTGAGGGTGTGTGCACTTTTTGCACACAGGGGTCAACTTTGGAAAATCATCCACCGGGCACTTGTGGCTAGCGTTCCTGGCCGCAACCCACCTAGACACAATTGCATGACTCCCCGGAACCCATTTTTGTTGCACGGTTGGAGTTCTATGCCCCCGGCAGGTATCCAGCAGGTGTCCTTGAAGGCCTTTTGGATGCGAGACGGAACGAGCCATAGAATGACGACCGTGGCTCGGATCGACGAACTGTCGACTCCGTTGGATTCGGGACGCTGGGATATTGTTAGGGGTTCCCCTCCCCTCTGGTTTGGTGGCCTCGGTGTCATCTTGTACGTCCATATTTGAAAATAGGGTTTTGCTCAGTGGGGGAGTGTGCAATTTTTGCTCACGTGGGTCAACTTTGGAAAATCATCCACCGGGCACTTGTGGCTAGCGTTCCCAGCCGGAACCTACCTAGACACACTTGCATGACTCCTCGGAACCCAATTTTGTTGCATGGTTGGAGTTCTATGCCCCCGACAGGTATCCAGCAGGTGTCCCTAAAGGCCTTTTGGATGCGAGACAGAGCGAGGCATAGAATGAAGACCATGGCTCGGATTGATGAACCGTCAACTTTGTTGGATTCAGGATGCCGGGATAGTGGTAGGGGTGCCCCTCCCCTCTGGTCCAGTGGTCCCAATGTCATCTTGTATGTCCATCTTGGAAATTAGGGCTTTGCTCAGTGAGGGAGTGTGCACTTTTTGCACACGGGGATCAACTTTGGAAAATCATCCACCGGGCACTTGTGGCTAGCGTTCCCAGCTAGAGACCACCTAGACACACTTGCATGACTCCCTAGAACCCAATTTTGTTGCACAGTTGGAGTTCTATGCCCCCGATAGGTATCCAACAGGTGTCCCTGAAGGCCTTTTGGATGCGAGACGAAGCGAGGCATATAATGAAGACCGTGGCTCGGATCGATGAACCGTTGACTCCATTGGATTCGGGACACCGAGATAGTGCTATGGGTGCCCCTCCCCTCCGGTCCGGTGGCCCTCGTGTCATCTTGTACGTCCATCTTGGAAACTAGGGTTTTTCTCAGTGAGGGAGTGTGCAATTTTTGCACACCGGGGTCAACCTTGGAAAATCATCCATCGGGCACTTGTGGTGGTGATGATGAAGATGGTGATGATGATGAAGGCGTTGATGATGATGGCGATGGTGATGAAGATGATGACAATGATGATGAAGATGGTGATGATGATGGACACGGTGATTGTTAGGAACCAATGTCTTTACTTTGTTAGTATGTTGTTGTTGGACGCATATGCTTTGTAAGTCGTCCCGTAGTATTTGTTGATCAATAGTTTATGTTATTGTTGTTGGCGCATATGCTTTGTAAGTCGCTCGTAGTATTGTTGATCCATAGTTTGTAACGGCCCATGGTTTTGACCCATAGTATTGGCGCCTAGAATTAGTATATAAGTGTGTGTTGAGACCTATGAAAGCACCGTGAAGTTAATTGTATTGAGCTTGCTCAAAGGAGGTTGCCCCCTCGAAGTGGCCTGTGATCAATATAAAAGTGATTCCGAGTTCTATCATTTCTGCTATTTCGCATATTCTTGTTAATTAATTGTTGCAGGTGCATCACATCTGGTATCAGAGCACTTTCTTGGGCTCGCTGGGTGAAATTTCTGCCAAATTTTTTTTTTTGCATCTGTTGCAGGTTCAAATTTGGGAATAATCCCTATCCGCTTAACTGTGGGAAGTACTTGGGCATAAGCCCTAAAACGCATTGTGAGGAGTACCACAGGAACCCCGAAGTAGCTGGCCCATTGAGAGGACCTGCCAACGAAAAGGGCAACGACCCCTACCTGATTGACTAGTTCCCACCCGTGAGGTAAACCAAGAGTTGTCGTTTGTGGCAAAGCGGTTATCAGTTTTACCTGAGCCGTGGAGTGAGGGGTACTGCCCCAATATGCAAGCCGTCAGACAGCATTGGTGGTCGAGTGAAACCCCTAAAGTGTTAGGAAGCCGCACATACCTGGGGTCCATATCTACTTTCAGTTGAACTATTGTCGATCATTGCTGCGCCGTTTCAGATCCATTTTGCAAGCCGTTCCAGATTCAGCCGTTTTCAATCCATTCGGCGCTGTTCCAGATCCCTTTTGAGCCGTAGCCGCTCCAGTATAATAATAAAAAAAGAGTATAAAATTCAGTTTTTTCTCCATATCTCCCTTATTTTCACTCTGTTTCCCTTGAAATTTTCGGGGAACCCCTGTCATCCCATTCTGCATATTTCAGTCCTGAGGACCCTATCCCCAATTCCCCTTCCCAAAGCTCGAAATCCCACATTTGTTTATTTTTAGGGTTTGCCATAACTTCCTCAGATTTCACCCAATCACCTTCAAATTTTACCACGGAGTTCCTTTCTGAATTCTGCTTCTTTGTGCCCCTCTGCGAAATTTTCCCATTCTTTCACCTCGCTTCTGAAATCCTCATTTTTGCTTCCCTGTCCATCCAACAGTGTCCAAAACCTAATCAAACCCCAATTACCCTTCTGATTTTTTCCCAAGTCCAGATTTTCCCTTACTGAAGTAGTTTCTGTTTTTGTTTTCCTACCCAGTCAACCGAAAAAAAAAAAAAAAAAAAAAAAAAAAAAAAAAAAAAAAAAAAAAAAAAAAAAAAAAAAAAAAAAAAAAAAAAAAAAAAAAAAAAAAAAAAAAAAAAAAAAAAAAAAAAAAAAAAAAAATCCTGGTTATGGTTGTTACCCGTGCAGGAGCAAAAACCATGGAGAACGCACTTGCATCCATCCAACCCAAACTCCAGGATTTGGATGAAAAATTTCTCGATCTCCATCTTGAACATTCATCTATGAACAACAAACGGCAGTCCGAGTCTTCAGCAGACAATGGGTTCTCTTCTTCCAGCAATTTCCGTGGTCCGAAGCTTGATTTTCCTCGGTTCAATGGTACCGATCCAACTGGATGGATCCATCATGCAGAACAGTATTTCAGTCTGCATAATACTTTTGATGTCAACAAAGTTCCATTGGCATCCTTTCATTTGGAACAGGAACCTCTTCAATGGTACCGTTGGTACATCAAGGCTCATCCAGAGCCCAAATGGCCAGACTTTTTCCAGCTCCTTTTGCAACGATTTGGTCCTAGTGCTTTTGATGACTTCACAGGAGCCCTCACTAAAATTCGCCAAACTGGCACTGTGAGAGAGTATCAAACCGAATTTGAGAATCTAACCAACCACACCGAAGGATTGTCTGATGACTTTTACCGGAGTTGTTTTATCAGTGGTCTAAAGGATGCCATCCGCTCTGAGGTCAAAATGTTCTGTCCCAACACAATGATGGAAGCACTAGGGTTGGCTAAGTTGGAAGAAGACAAGATTGCATCCCAACAACGCTCCAAGCCCACTTTTGTTCCCTTCCGAAATATGGGTTCTCAGCGACCACCTATACCGCAGGCTCCTCGACTGACTCCTATCAAGCGTTTGTCTGAAACAAAGATGCAAGCACGCAGAGAAAAGGGGCTTTGCTATAATTGTGATGAGAAATTCACTCGGGGACATAGATGTGTTCAGCAAAATCTCTATCTCTTGGATGTGGAGTCTCCGCCTGCCTCTAAAATTGGTGACGAAGATCCCGAAACATTGGATGCTCCGGTCGACATTCAGGAACCGCCTATTGACCCTCCGTCTCAGGATGACCAGCCAGAGATATCTCTCCATGCTTTAGCTGGAATCACCACCCCCCAAACAATGCGGGTCAGGGATTACTTCAAGAAGCTTCCTCTTACAATACTCATTGATTCTGGTAGCACTCATAATTTCATTGACCCTCGGATCGCCAAACAAGCTGATTGTTTTATCCATCCTTGCTCCAACTTTGAAGTCATGGTTTCCAATGGGGGCACCTTACCTTGCAAAGGGAAGTGTCGAAATCTGCGTATCTCTATGGGAGATTATACCTTGCACTCTGACATGTTTTCCTTGCCCTTAGGCGGATGTGATGTGGTTTTGGGCGCTCAATGGCTACGCACACTTGGCCCTATCTTATGGGATTTTGCTGAACTTTGGATGCAGTTTTCCCTCAATGGACACAAACACACATTGACAGGATTACAACCAGGTTCTCTCAGCATCATCAGTTCACATCGCATGGAAAAACTCCTCAAGAAGAATTCACATGGTGTCATCGCTCAGATCCATTCCATCCAGATGCAACCATCAGCGGTCTCCACTACTCCTTTGGATCTACAACAAATTCTGGATCGATATACAGGTGTCTTTGCTGAACCAGTGGGATTTCCACCTTCCAGGCCAGAAGACCATCGTATTCAGCTCCTTCCTGGCAGCGTTCCTCCCAACATCAGGCCCTATCGCTACCCATTTCACCAAAAAATGGAGATTGAAATGCTCGTTCGGGACTTATTGAAGCAAGGTATTATTCGCCCAAGCACTAGCTCCTTTTCTTCTCCAGTTATTCTTGTCCGCAAAAAAGATGGGTCCTAGCGCCTCTGCATTGACTTCCGAGCACTTAATCACCTCACCATCAAGGATAAGTTTCCAATTCTTGTTGTTGATGAGCTTCTTGATGAGCTTCATGGGGCTCACTTTTTCTCCAAGTTGGATCTTCGTTCTGGGTATCATCAAATTCGGGTTCATGAGGATGATATCCCTAAAACAGCTTTCCGCACACATGATGGCCATTATGAGTTTTTGGTCATGCCCTTTAGCCTCACTAATGCTCCTTCCACATTCCAGGTCTTAATGAATAAAATATTTCGACCCTACTTGCGGAAATTCATTCTGGTATTCTTTGATGATATCCTCATCTACAGTAAAACATGGGATGAACATCTCCAGCATTTGGATCTTGTCATGCAACTTTTCTCTGACCATCATTTCCATGCCAAGCAGTCTAAATGTGTTTTTGGACAGAAGGAAGTTGAGTATCTCGGGCACATTATCTCAGCACAAGGGGTTCGTGTGGATCCTGCCAAAATCGATGCCATGAACAATTGGCCGCATCCGCAGACACTCAAGAGCCCTCGTGGTTTTTTGGGGTTGACTGGCTACTACCGCAAGTTTGTCAAGGATTATGGGAAGATTGCAGCTCCATTAACTGCTCTATTGAAAAAGGATGCCTTCACATGGACACCTGCTGCTCAATGTGCATTTGACAAACTAAAACAAGCTATGTGTACTACACCTGTGCTAGCTATGCCCGATTTTTCAGGAAGTTGACACGGTCCTTCGAAACCGCGATCAGATTCTTCGCATTTTGTGGGACAATCTTCACATGGCAAGAAATCGCATGAAGCAACAAGCTGATCAGCACCGTTCTGAGCGCACTTTTCAAGTCGGCGATATGGTTTTTCTTCGTCTCCAGCCGTACAAACAATCATCCTTGAAACTCAAAGGGCGTCATAAGCTCGCTCCAAAGTTATATGGGCCCTATCGGATTCTTCAGAAGATTGGGTCCGTTGCTTACAAATTGGAACTTCCTCCTTCTTCCCGCATTCATCCAGTCTTTCATGTCTCTTGTCTGAAGAAATTTCTTGGCACCAACATCAGTGGACAAACGATTTTACGTGAACTGGATAATGAAGGATCCATCCTTTTGGAGCCAGAGGCCATCCTCAATCGGCGCACGCATCAGCTTCGCTCTCGCTCTATCACAAAGGTCTTAATTCAGTGGCACGGGATGCAACCAGAGGATGCTACATGGGAACCACTCCTTCAGATTCAACAATAATTTCTACATCTAAAGCTTTGAGGACAAAGCTTTTTTTAAGGGGGAGGGGATGTTAGGAACCAATGTCTTTACTTTGTTAGTATGTTGTTGTTGGACGCATATGCTTTGTAAGTCGTCCCGTAGTATTTGTTGATCAATAGTTTATGTTATTGTTGTTGGCGCATATGCTTTGTAAGTCGCCCGTAGTATTGTTCATCCATAGTTTGTAACGGCCCATGGTTTTGACCCATAGTATTGGCGCCTAGAATTAGTATATAAGTGTGTGTTGAGACCTATGAAGGCACCGTGAAGTTAATTGTATTGAGCTTTCTCAAAGGAGGTTTCCCCCTCGAAATGGCCTGTGATCAATATAAAAGTGATTCCCAGTTCTGTCATTTCTGCTATTTTGCATATTCTTGTTAATTAATTGTTGCAGGTGCATCACAGTGATGAGGGACCTACAGATGACAGTGATGATGAAGATGGTGATGGTGGTGAGGTTGATGGTGATGATGGAGATGGTGATGGTTCCGTCTCGCATCCAAAAGATGGAGATGGTGATGGTGATGAAGATGGTGATGATGATGAAGATGGTGGCATTGATGATGATGGTGATGGTGGTGAAGTTGATGGTCATGGTGATGGTGATGATGAAGATGGTGATGGTTCCGTCTCGCATCCAAAAGATGGAGATGGTGATGATGATGAAGATGGTGATGATGATGAAGACGGTGACGTTGATGATGATGGTGATGGTGGTGAAGTTGATGGTAATGGTGATGGTGGTGATGATGAAGATGGTGGTGATGATGAAGGCATTGATGATGATGGTGATGGTGATGAAGATGATGACAATGATGATGAAGATGGTGATGATGATGGACACGGTGTTGAGGGACCTACAGATGACAGTGATGATGAAGATGGTGAAGATGATGGTGATGGTGGTGAGGTTGATGGTGATGATGGAGATGGTGATGGTTCTGTCTCGCATCCAAAAGATGGAGATGGTGATGGTTCTGTCTCGCATCCAAAAGATGGAGATGGTGATGGTGATGAAGATGGTGATGATGATGAAGATGGTGACGTTGATGATGATGGTGATGGTGGTGAAGTTTATGGTCATGGTGATGGTGATGGTTCCGTCTTGCATCCAAAAGATGGAGATGGTGATGATGATGAAGATGGTAATGATGATGAAGACGGTGACGTTGATGATGATGGTGATGGTGGTGAAGTTAATTGTCATGGTGATGGTGGTGATGATGAAGATGGTGATGGTGGTGATGATGAAGATGGTGATGATGATGAAGGCATTGATGATGATGGCGATGGTGATGAAGATGATGACAATGATGATGATGGACACGGTCATGAGGGACCTACAGATGACAGTGATGATGAAGATGGTGATGATGATGGTGATGGTGGTGAGGTTGATGGTGATGGTGATGGTGATGGTTCCTTCTCGCATCCAAAAGTTTGTAGTGGATGTGATGGTCATCAAAACAAAGGTGGCTATATCGGTGAGTGAGAATTAATGAGATAGCTATACATCGTGCTCAAGGTTGTCCTATTTGTATGGTGACAATTGATTAAGAAATGATTCCATAACTTGGTTATTAATTTGTTGCATGATCTTAAGTGGACAAAATGGTCAAAATAAATACTAGTGACGGCATTTCATTATGTAGAGCTATTAAAAATCATGTTGGATCTCATTTTAACCTTTTGACGACAATGGACATTTTCTATTTTTATGTATTCTTTTCCTAGTACTCAAGTTCCCAATATATATCGTATGTGCCATGAGGTGTGATTTGTCCATCCATTTATTCGGATTGTTTTTAGATTAATTCTCACACATGATTTTGTTTGAGTTAGCCTATGTTTACAATGTTTTCTTAACATAGATACCATTATAAGCTTTTACATGTGGAAAGATAAACCAAGCTGAACTATGATATCCAACTTCTCTTCTAAGATCTAGGTAAAACCCAAATTTACACAACATCACGTCATGATACACACAACATGAGACAACCACATTAGACAACGATATATATAAATCACATAACTGAAAATCCATGTACATTGAGGCTACAAAAATCATCCAAACATATTCAATTTCTGGCGAATAGTGGAACATGGTTCCCAATGTACGTACAATGGCAACTCGTGCCCTACACAAAATGCGACAACTCATGCCGTAGATACAAAATACATGGCAACTTGTGTCGTAGATACAAAGTACATCAAAACTGGTGCACAAAAGTGCCACCTCGTGGCTAATGTACATAACACGTGGTGTGTCAAGCATTGTGACCACCGTCGTCACTCCCAGGCGCAGATCCAAAGTCGATCTTCCTACTCTTCGAGCTACTGGTGCCTCAGGTCTTGCTCCATCTAGGAGTAGACCATCTCTCCGGGCTCTGAAACAAATGATATAAGGTACCATCATTTTCAAGCATTTGCAACATTTACCACATTTATAAAACAAATGTAGAATTCGAATCTTAAATAAATCACCTCTGACATGAGTGGGAAATGTTGGATAGGTGTCCTAGATGTGTGGATCCTCTCAACGATTCCAGCCTACAACATTTACAACAATCATTTCATTGAAAAGTCATAATTGCTTAAATTAATTTTTGTTAATGCATCAAAATATTTTCATAAATTAGCTTGATTCTCACGGTGAACACCTCCGACGATGGACATGGCTGGGCTTCTAGGCTAGCAGGTGGAGTAGATGCCTGGACAACCAGCTCCGATGCAGTGATGGGGGAGGGGCACAGATGTAGTGGCAGCCACTACAGGTGCAACCACTGGAGATACTGATGAGGATATTGGAAGAGTAGATGCCACAATAGTGGCAGGAAGTGGGGATGATATGGTGGGAGAAGACACAGTGGTATGGGGTGGAGGAGGACCATGTGGACGATGAACCCCTACCAGTTGTAGGATAGAGGGTATCGAACAAAAGGGGCTACAGAGGATGTTGAGGGATGGTGCATGGGAGGGAAGTCCTGCATGGAGGGAGGAGCATGGACAAATGGGAGGTTGTGGATGAAGAGGGGAAGGTGGAAGGAAGGGGGGCATGGACGAATGGGGGAGGATGGATAGACATGGGGGCATGGATAAATTGGGGAGGATGTATGGACATGGGGGGGGGGGGGCGAGTGGGGGAGTATGGCCGGAGAGGGGGAGCTGGATGGAAGGGAGGGGGTGGACGTAGGGAAGGGTCTAGATGGAAGCGAGGGAGGGGACTCATGGGAGAGGGTGGATACATAGGACTAAAATGGGGAGACGCAGCTGCTGGTGGCACCTACATATACATTTGTAATATCACAATTTAGTAAACAAACATTAAATTAAACCATAGTAAGTCGTAACAAATCAAATTAAAAGGATGTTTATAACTACACATTGTACATATGTATATGGTGATGTGCCAATCCCTGGTGGGGGTGGTTGATCACCGTAGTCACGGAACACCTGTGGACAACAAAATGCATGCATGTTATGGACATGTTAAACAAGTCATTATCTAGGAAATCAAGATATTCAAAAACATTGTATGAACTATCAACTGTATGCCATAAATATAAATACTTGAGTAATATAAATGACATAAGTAATAACAAAATTGTGTCAGGTATTGAAAATACCTCCATGTGTGTTAGGATATTCCTATACTCCATCCTAGTCCTTCTAACATTCCTGTCATTTACATTTTCAGTCCTGCATGCAAAATTAGGGTTTGCGTGCATTTTTCATGCATCATAGTCATCAGCACCAGCACCTAGCCCTCAGCAAACTAGCCCCAGGAGCTTCTCTCGGATCAGTCTTAGCTCTCCTAGAGCTCAGTGCGCCCTCTTTTCAGTTATTGCATGAGAAGGGTGCCTTTCTTCATCTGCCAGTCCAGTTTAGTTAAGTTATCTTCAGTTCTTCCTTGATTTAAGGATTAACTGACTCCTAACTGACCTTATCACTCTTTTGGACCTCCAGTGTGACTAGATAGACTGTTTTGACTCCAGTTAGCTCCATGAGCGCCCTCCACTGAGTCTCCTTCACTATATCAGTGCTTCCATGTGCCAGTTACACCAACCACACTCAGTTAGACTCAGTTTGACTCCCGGTTGATCACTACTTGTGCATTGATGACTTCACTGATGATGAGATAGACTCCTAGTTTGGCACTGATGACTCTCCACTGATTATGGATCTGTGCATGAAGGATAATTCGAATTACACCTAGTGAATTCGAATCCTCATACTCAGCATTGTATATTTACCCGGTTACTATTATGATTAATGTAGTGTGTGTAATTATTCTGCCTCTATTGGATCTATGTTCTATTGCTTCTCTCTTCTTCCTTAATTCCTTAATTCTTTCACTGTGAGGTTACATTATCTCTTTGGATCTTATGTTGGCAATCTAACAATGTGGGGTGTCGCAATTTCAGTTGTAGCTGTCATTGTTGCATCCAGGTTAGGAGATTCTACGTTCTCCCATCTTGGTGTATCAGCTCTGAATAACTGTACATTAAAATAATAGTTTAAGTCAAACAAAAATACTTTACAAGTTATCAAGTGATGATTGAAAACAGGTTAAAAAAATTGCTGACCTGATCCATATAACAACCCTCGATCGGGCCAGGGAAAGTGTGCCCGCAATGGGGACAAAGATGTGGCATTGTCCCCGTCGAACTGGAATGCCCAGCATGGCTACCATCGGTCATGGGTCTATCCTGGCCTTGTCATGAAGGCCTTACACCTGGATCCCTATCAAGGTCACCTGACCTCTCCACTGTAGTCGCTGCTACAAAGGAGGTGTGTCTGAGGAATCCACGAGCAACATTTCTCATTGCCACCTCGATTTGATCAAGCTTGTGGGGCAACTGAGGTGGCTGGGGAGAGGGGTTGGGGTCGCGCCTCGGAGTTGGTGGCCCTCTCAGTGGGTTCCTCTTGGTAGCAGGTCGATCTTGGGCAGAGCCACGCCCAACACCCTAGAACTCGATTATGTCAAAATAGTTGACATGTAAACCGAGGCAAAACTCAGCCCACAGTTGGCGAAGGAAGTACTGTGGAACCTCCCTATTATTGCAGGGAGATTTATTGTACACCATGAACCACCTCCGCATCCAATTGTCCCTCCACGGCTGGTAATGACACCAAGCCATGCAGACATGTGGCTTTGCAATGCTCGGTGGTTGGTTTGTTGTCGGTTCGGTGAACATACTATATAATTGGGCTTTTGTAATGTTCAAATCTTTTATTGCTTCCTTGGAGATGCCCGTGGAGTAGTACTCCCGCATCCTAGCTCTAAATTGAGTCATGTCAGTCAATTGCTGGTGTGCATGGATGAGGGAGTCAATTGAGTTCTCAATTGACGTGGCAAGAGACAATCGAGATGGTTCCCCTGAGTTTCTAAGTTCGCGAGTGTGCACTTGCATTTCATTTACATAATGGTTAAGGTCATCTTGTTCAAAATTGGGTTGGGGGTTTTGGTTTTGTTCGACATTTGGATTGTGTTCACGATTTTCTTCGGCATTGGGTCAAAGGTTTGGGTTTTCTTGTGTTCCACCGGACTCGGGGTTAGCATCTTGTTCACTCATTGTCTCAGTTTACAATCTGCAATAGAAAATTGGTTCATTGTTTTCAAAATTTGGGAATTATTTACAATTAAATAAACAAAAAAAATCAAAACATTGACACAAATAATGAATAAAATGAAAAAAAAATGTGATATTTACCTATTAATTGAAGTGTTGATGAGTTTGTGGGTGTTGTTGGGTGGTTTTGGAGTCGATTTGACCTCCTTTGGTGGTTGAATCAACGTGCACGCGGAGGAGGAGGAGGCGCTCGACCAAATGGAACAATGGGAAATTGTGCTCTGGTTTTTTTTTTTTTAATAGAGGCGCGTGCGCGCCACCATTGCGTGCACGCGCCTGGGTTCGGTACCGAACCTAGCGACATGTGAGAACCACCTTAGGTGCGTACGCGCCATTTTTATTTTTCGCTAGCGCCCCCCATTGCAACAAAAATGGGGACCATCTTCGTGCGCCCGCCCTTTATTACGCAGTAAGGTGTCTTTATTTCAATACACATGGGAGGCCATTGCGGTCTTTTAATCAAAGATATAGATTGTGTGATCAAGATTTAATTTGATAGGAATATATCTATGTTACTTTGATAAATTTGGATTTAAAATATATCTATGTTAAAAAAAAAATTAGTTTTTATTTAAAATTTGAAATTTAGTAAAAAATTAGTTATTCTTGATTATTTAGTTTTGTAGAAACACAAAACCTATTTATATGCTCAATTAGTAAAATGATATTTGCGGATAAAAATTAAGAACGGTAAATGCACATTCTTTGTTTTTATGGCAGTGTGATGAAGGATGCAATTGAAACACTGAGGAACATATGCACAACTTACGAGTAAAAATAAAACCAATATACCATTTTGATTTGCAAGTCTGAAAGGTCTAATCAATATTGAATACAAACAATGTTGCAGCATCATGTTTTAAACTTTTAAGACATTCAATTTTCTACGAGTCAATGATCTATGATAATAGAATTGGGCATTATGGTTTTGTATTTGAATTTTTTCACGTCATTAGCCAATGGAACCAATTTATCTAATTTTTTTCTCCACTTATTATTGCAATTGTATTTTTAAAATTTTAAATTAGATTAAGTGTACTCAAATATCTTTATTACAGTAACCTTGACATGTTGTGATTGAAGCCACTTGGTTTGTTTTCTACATTGTTACTTAGGAATGGTTTGAAATTTTCAACTAATGTGTCACATAGCAGAAATCTTAGTTAACACAAGTTTTCTATTTGTCATGCAATGGTGATGATTATGATTATGATTATGTTTGTGATACTTCAAAGAAACATTAAGGTGGAGGTGATTAGGGCATGTTAAGTGATGGGATAAAAGTTAGTGCAATATTTATATAATATCTTTAAATTAGTTCTTATCGGGAGGGGTGTGTCAAGGGTAACTTGTGAGATTATATACTTTCCTTTTCCTTGGGATTTGGAGAACATTATATGGATAGGAGAAATATTGGCAACACTTAGTTTTATGGTTCTAATCAATATTTACTTATCATTTGATATTGCTAAATTGGTATCATTTTAATGGCATTGTTTCTAGTTAGTTGTTGGACATTGGTTTTTCTCATCACTTTATAATAAAAAAATCAACTTAATCAAATGCAAAGATATTAGAAACCACACTAGTTCCATGTTGTTGGGTGTTATACACCATTGTGCCTATGGTGAGGTGTTAGCAAAAGCAAAATGTCAAGGAACCATAATTGTATACACGACCCTTGTCATTTGGCATCATTAAAGGAATATAGTAATATTGCTCATAGCGTTTAGCAGTTACGAAGAGGTTGGCCTAATACAAACCACGTTTATTTAAAATACTGTAAAATTTGTTCCTACACCTTTCGCTTTCTGGATTTTTCTACCTTTTTTTCATAGTAGCAAGTGTTACGAACATTGTCACCTAATAGTTCTGGTTAAACTTCGCAAAAATTATATGTTGTATTTTTAAATTTTTTTAATAATTTTTTAAAAATAAAAATTTAATATTTCTTGACCACCCATAAAATTAAATAAAAAAAGCAAAAACAATAGTCAACTCTTGCCATAAATAAGATTAACTCACTCCAACAAAATAATAACCATCCAAAAAGATATTAACTTAAAATAACAAAAGAAAATTTGTAAGATTCTTAAATGTAATCAATCAATTTTAAGCCGCACTCTACAATGAAAAAGAGCACTCCTCTAAGAGAAGCACAACATAATTTATGCGCGGAATTTCAAATTAGAGGTGTATTTCAATTGACTCAATTAAAAATTCGGTGATGATTACACATTTTTAATTACAATTTTTTTGTGCGTATCATTTTATGCGTTATGCAAGTTTATATAGTGTCAATTTAAACGTGGGTGAAGGGACCTACGAGCAGGGATCAAATTTGAAGGGTAGGGTCTCATTTCACTTTGAAGGGCTATGAGATATTGAACCCTTCAATGCTGCCATGTAAAAATAAGTCATTCTTTTTATTTGAAAATGTACTAATACATCAAAATTTCAATGTTTACTTATTTAGTAAAGTCGAGAGGCTTTATTTTGCAGTGGATATAGCAGCACTGAACGTTATATATGTCATATAACACAACCATACTTCGCCCCGATCTAGCGGGCTGGGTCTCTAGGCCACTATGCAACCTTTTCCATCTTAGCAGTTTCCCAAATTGATCTTGCCTCTTAAACTTTTAACGAGTATAATAATACAGTTAACTTGCTAACCCCATTCCAATCCAACTTTCATCCTTACATCCAAAATTAATACTATTTTACTCTTTCATGATCTGCTTGAACATGAGGAATTTATTAGTGAAACATAACTTAGGAGACACATAGAACATCCACTTTCCAATGTTCAGTGTGGATTGCCATAACTAAATTCATAAATCTTTTGTTCTGCATCAGCTACAGTTAGCTTGCTATCCCAATTCCAATCCAACTTTTAACCAGTATAATAATATTTAATACCTCTTAAAATGGGTTCCTAGGCTGCTTCAAACACTACAAACTCGATGAAGAATTGGGTTATTCAACTCTTCTAAAAGCAACATGATGCTTATTCTTGGAAAAGTTCAATCTTTGTGAATCAGTACGTTCTTCAAACTAATATAAATTCTAGCCTACATAAAATCTAGCCTACTTAACAATGGAAAAAATGATAATGTAAGGAAAAAAAGGAAGAAATTGTTTTATAAGCCAAAAACATTTGACATTGAGTTTGGTCTCTATCTGTTACTAAATTAGTGAACAATAGAGATGTATGCAGAAAGACCGTAAAAAAGGTGACGGGAAAGAATCTGAATGGTAACTTTTTTTTACTTTGTTGAATTGAGGACCATAATTCACTTTCATGCACCTCTATCAAACAACTTCATTTCCATTTATAATCCTTCTTCACTCAAGTATATTAGAGAGAACAATTCAACAAAGAAGTTGGATTGGATTGAAAACTATAGCAAGTTTCTTTGTCACTCTAATTGTGTACCCTATGGCAGAATTGAATGCCAATGACAACAATATATGTTTTAATTTTTCATTCAACACTATGAATGCCACACATACTTGGGATAGAATAAGTTTAAGCACTCCTTACATGTTACATGCTATGTTATGGTTTAAGCAAAGAGAACTATCCAACCCCAGGAAAATTTTGTTCTCAATAGCTGATTAAGGACCCTGGATGCTTATTCTCTATAGCCCTCCCCCTAGATCTGGTTATACATACTAAATCTATGGTATGATGGAGTAGAGGATGGGTTGTAACTTGTGAAGCATAAGTAAAACGTAGGTAGACCAAGTAGAGAGGAGATGCATAGATGGTTGAAGTTCTTGTTTTATTCCAGACCGACTGATAAGGGTAACAAAATCAAAAGGTAAAGTAGCACTGCCGTTCTAAAAATCAAGATTACAAAAACATTTTTGTCCCAGTTCGCACAGTCGGACGCGGATTGTAAGTGTAGTAGCATCGGTGGTCTTCATATTAATAAATACCAAGAATATTAAACCGTTTACTAGAGGAAGGTGTCGATTCAATGATTGAGCAATTGGGGAAAATAGCTCATGTAATACAGTTTTAGATACAAAGTCTGGATTCTTGATCTAACTCATTAACTAGATGCATGGAGGTTGGCAGAGTGGGAACTTCCCCAAATCCCCAGTCTTTTTGGTAAAGCTGGGGGGTGCACTGCGCACACCTGTTTCCCATAGGGATGCAACAGTGACCAGTGGAAGTTGAACGGGGATGAAATCGGTTTCAAAGTGAAAACAATGGTCTTCCTTGTCCCCTCCATTTCAGGAAAGTTAAAGGGCAGCTAAATTCTCAAGAGCTTCGATCGAGCGACAATGGAAAATAGGGGAAGGCAAGGAGCACATGGAATCATATGCATATACACAGGACATATGAAGAAAGAATCAATTGTTGTTGTTGCTACAGTTGGGAATTGATAAATGTCATTCTAAATAGCCTTTGATGGATATTTGTGACAAACCCACTCTCGAGTCCAGGCTTTAAATTTGAAGCCTTCAAGGCCCATTTGAAGTAACAAAATTTCAGTCAAATAATAATATTGTGTTTGAACTTTGAAGTTACAAAATTTTAATCAAATAACAAAATTTTTAAATAATTGATGGGATCATGAATGGATAAAATGATGTACATACCTGTAAATTCATAGGATGTCGGAAATCTAGTCAACCTTGAAGTTGAGCTCCTAAAAGAAAACGAATTTCTTTATATATGTTTATGGCAGGCTGGCATTTGCAGCTTCGCTTTGCAAACTCTCCTGGAGGACTGGAGGAGATAGGGTAGGTGGAACTTGGAAGTAGCTCGACCACAGTGGAGTAGGGGTATAAGAAAAAGCTTGTTTGTATTCCTGTAATATTATATATTGATGGTCGGAGCCATGGAAGCATGGAATTCGAGCATTGACTTGATACAACAAAGAAAACACAAGGTGGGACTCGGGAGTCGCAGGATTGACTTGATACAACAGAGAAAACACAGGGTGTGAGGATGGGAGCCGCAGACGGTAGGATTAACTTGATACAACAAATCAAACGTAGGGTTGTGGGTAGGGGCCATGGGCAGGAGCATCATCCTGCAACATTACAAGAAGTTTCTGGATTGTGGATTTTGTCTGAAATGCCAAATTCGGGGCACATTAACATAATATATTATACATTGAATACTCAATTAACTCACTGAGTTAGAATTGACGAATTGGTATGTGATAACTAGTAACTTGGTAACTTGGTAATCCCACTGGTAATCCCACTGCCAACAACATGTATGATCCACCAACTAGGTTTATTAAATTTTTTGCTTCGATTAAATGTCTTAAACATGTAAGCGCTCACTGCAAACACGAGAACTTAGAAGCGTTCAAGCCATGGGTTGCTCAGTGTAAGCCCGTCCACGTAAGTTGGTCAATGATATTATTAGAGGCCCAATGGTCCATGATCCATGGATGATTGAACATGTGGATATTGGAGAGTAATGGAGTCCCACTCCCAAGTCACCTAGATAGTAGCCACATTCCCAATTTCCCACTGAAAACTGTCGATGGGTGAAATTTGAAGCTACCCTTCTGTTGCAATTTAAACAATAGTGGTTAATTTAATTATTGAAGGGCTTACCATGAAATTGAATGTTTTCTGCATGGTAAAAATTGAAGTGGCCTTCTATGACGTGTAAAATTCCCTCTGAAGGGCCCTGAAGGCTTCAAATTTGAAGCCTGGTGTGGACTCGTGGAGTCTACTGCTGAAACGTGCTGGCCGTTATTGTGGAAGTCTAGGGTTTCTGCTTGATTCTTTTGTTTTCTGTAGTTCGCTGGTTGGTCCACAGTATTCGTATAGACAAGACGAGCGTTTTGGGTATAATTGTCAGAGTGTAAACTGCTAAATGGTCAAGCCACTAGCGGATTCCAAGCCTAAGGTTTCTGATATTTCTATACTGAGATTATAAACATTCGGTAGTCAACAATTATGGGAAGAAAATGACTTTCCATTTCTGGAAACTCGAAATTAATATATACTTAGAGTGGCATTACGAAGTAGATAAGGGCTGTTACGGCAATAGAATGCGACAAGATTAATGGGCTTCAAAGGGAAATGGTACAATGCACTCAGCAGGCATACTAATTACACTCGTAGTATTTATGTCTTTACCCGGATAGTAGGTGTATTTTTTTTTTCTCCAATGAAAAATTTAACTTACTATTAATAATGAGAAATAGTAAAAGTTCCTTACAATCCAAAATACATAACATGGGAGTAACATCCCAACATAAAGGGTTCAAACCAATATCATAGAGCTATACCAATAGCCCCATATCATCAGTCCAATATCCCAATACAACATAAATAAAAACCAAAACAAAGTACCAATAATCAAACAACATGGATCCAAGGCCACATGTCCACTGGTCCAATAGCCCACCGGTCAAATAAACGAAACCAGGTAACCAAAAAGATGCCAGCTTCCATCCATCGAGCCAGAATAGAGAGACATATCGACTGTACGATCCAAAAGTCCAACAAGATGTTGGATAATAGCTATCAACCTGCAAGACATAAGCCACATAATAATATAAAATAGAGCCGCATAAACCACAAAATAACAGCCCATCAAAACCGAACCAGAAGAAATCAAAACCAATGCATGTCAATGGAACCCCGAAATATGGGAAGATCATCCTACCATCCCTCCCACCAGATAATCCCCACCTGAGAAGTCAATGCCAATTTTGAGAGACGGTCGGCCTCCACATTATATTCCCGGAAAACATGAGAGAAATGTATATGATCAAATGCATTGATTGACGATTGGACCACATCCGACCAGTAGGAGAGGAGCATCACATTGAGCTAAGCACACTCCTTGGCCCAAGAGATAATGGATAAAGAGTCGCCCAACACCACAATCGACGAAACCTGTTTAAGTCGAGCAAAATGTAACAAGAGCTAGAGTGCACAGAGCTCACTACGGGTATTGGTACCGAGCCCCAGATTCAAGTGGATGCAAAAATGGCAAGAGATAGAGAGATACAAATTTGCACTGGCCCCACACACACCATGGCCCCTGATAGCACCACCATCAAAAAAACCACAGGAGTACACTAAAATCGGTGGAGCCACCCACCGATCATGATCAATCACACGCATATTGTGTCGACACACAACATTACCAAGGAGAGATATATACTCATTGTAAACCGCAATCGTCCTACCACATATCCAGTCCAAGTTTGGGATAGAGTTCTCAAAGATGCAACGGTTCCATGCCTTCCATACTTCCCAAATCATAAATACCGAAAGCTCAGCCCAAGAAACAGAACCCTAAATACACATACTAAGACAGTCATCAAGTGTAGAAGACCGCCACACAGCTCGCAGCCCAAATGATGCGCCAATCGCATTCCAGAGATTTTGTATAAAACTGCACCTGGAAAATAAGTGGTCGACCGTTTCCTCTTGTAAACAACATAAAGCACACCAACTAGGACCAACGAAACCATAGTGACACAGATTATCCCATGTAAGAATCCGGTTGCTCAGGGCCAACCATAAAAAACATTTGATCTTGAGTGGAAGTGCAAGTTTCCATATAGCATGATGCCACCACAGAGTCCGAGTATGGTGAGAGGCAAATTGAGAATCATAAGCAAGCTCAGCAGATATTGAACCCTTAGCCACATCCCATGACCAAACCAAACGATCCAGAGTCTCAGAAAGCTGAATATTAGCCTAACAGAGAGATCTGATATATGCATTCCATTCATCCCCCTGTGCACCCACAAGTCCCAATTGCTAAGCATTAATCCACGAAGTACCAGCCCCCCTTCAATGGGCCGAAGCATGTGCCAGTGAACAATAACCATGTGCCCACAGATGAGAAATCAGTTCCTTCGAAAGTTAAAAAGTAGCAGATCCCCCCAAAATAGGATCTATTCCTAATCTGATACTTCGACTGTTCCCAGGGAACTAGGAAAGCCACTCTGCAATGATATTAAAAGAACCCAAGAGCCCATTCCAGATATTTGAGACACCCAGAGATCTCGGTGGACCCTTGCGGAACCAATCTGCCACCGAAACAGATTTCAATTACTTAGCCCGAATAATCAGACCCCAAACAGAGTCACCAAATAGAGCCCACCACAAACTCTTTGCATGTAAGGCTGAGATAAAATATTCCAAGTTTTTCACGTTCCAACCCCCCAATTCCCAAGGGTGAGCCAAAGTATCCCATTTAGTTAAGTGAAATTTTTCCTTTTCCACCCCGCCAGACCATAGGAAGCAAAAGAATTTTCTGCGAAGGAGCCGAATGATAGACCTTGGAATTTTACTTAATGAAAACCAGTAGACCCCCAAATTCTGCAATACAGACTTAGCCAACGTAAGCCTGCCGCCCAAGGATAGAAAACGCATACTCGAGTGACCGATCCTCAAATCAAAATGCCTATGGATCCAGGACCAGTCATTTGTCAGATAATTCGATGGCTTAATAAAATATCCAAGGTACCTCGTGCCACCCACCAAATCCTTGAAACCAAAAGGGAGCACCAAACCAATCGATCTCTCCACATTTTCATCCAAAGAGTGCTTCAAAAAACAGGGTTTGTTATAACTTATTAACATGCTAGACACTAAACAGAAGAATTCCAGTATCCTTTTATACTAAATCCATTCAGTTAGCAAACCCAGACCAAAGAGCATAACGTCGTCCACAAAGAGTGTGTGGGTGATAGAAATACCAGCAGTCACCCTAATACCCACAATAGAACCATCAACTTTTGCTTTGTGAATGGAGAGACTCACCCTCAATAACCAACAAAAACAACAGTGGCGATAGAGGACATCCCTGGCATAGGCCCTTGGATGCCTTGACAAAATCCGTTGGCTTTCCATTAATAAGAACAACAAAATTAACCGATGTGACACAATCCATGACCCATTTCATAACCTTCCAAGGCATACCAATCTGAATGAGTATTAATCTAAGGAAGGTAGAGTCCACACGATCATATGCCTTCACCAGATCTAACTGAAGGATGAGAACATCGATCCGTTTCTGTTTAATGCTATGAAAAGTCTCTTGTGCCACCCCCACCGCGTCTAGAATCTGCCTCCCATCCAAAAAACTGAATTGTTCCTGAGAAATGAATTTTGAAAGGACCGGCTTAATCCGCCTGGAAATAATCTTTGAAATAATCTTGTAGACCAAATTACAAAGGGCTATCGGTTTGAACTCATTGAAGTTCTTCGGATGAGAAGATTTAGGAATGAGTGCCGGATAGGTAGAATTTAAGGCCCCAAAAACAACGCCCAATCTCCCGGACTCATCCACAACAGCCCTAAGATCCTCCCCCATAATGTCAAAAAAGAAAGTAAATAGTTCCACCGTCCACCCATCTGGACCCAGGGATTTATCCTTAGCAAAACCACACAGAGTATTTTCCACCTCCAATAAAGATACTTCCTCAAAAATCAAGTCCCCCCCCCACATCATTAAACATCCGCGGATATTCCTTTATGATTTTGAACTATTCATTCAGTGAGGAAATTTTAGGATCAAGGTATAAATCCTGGAAATGGTATATTGCCTCCTGTTGCAAGTCATCCACCCCCATAATTCTAGGCCTTGCATGGCATCGTTTTACATTAACTCTTATTGTATGCTTCTAATTAAGATTATGTATTTTATTGAATTGACAAGTTTTGATGGTGGAGAATGTTCATGTCGTCTTCAATGATCTAAGGGTAGCAAATAAATCTGTTAACTTGTTTGCAAGTATTAAGAAACAAATAAGTGTTACTAATTAAATAATCATATCATTAACTAATTAATGAGATGACAGTAATCATATCATTAACTAATTAATGAGATCACAGTTTACACTTAATTTGTAACCATCTATCTCCAGTTTAACATATTCCCTCTATCGAATCCACCACTAAACCATTTTGCCACCTGTATCAACTCTTACCATGCCCTTATAAGTTGATCCTATAGTCATAGTCCTAGTTCAAAATTCGAAATAAACTATTACAAAAAAGAAGAAATATAAAACCTAAATGGTAGTTGATCCATGGATAACTCATAGTTCATCCATCGATGTTCGCCAGCAACAATTTAAGTGGTTGTGCTAGTCAATATGTACACCTAGCTAAATAAACAAGTAAAGTGGCTGGTGAACGTCAATAAGAGGAGCCAATCACTTAGTTTTGTGGAGATACCTAGCTATTAAACTATGTGGTTCACGGACCCAACCTCGACCTCGACCTTGTGTCATCTTGGTCCCAGAAGATCCAACCTACTGAGCTACCCCTCACGGCTCAAACAAATACTATTTAATAAACATACTCATTTTTTTAACCATGGCTTAATTGAAGCTTATTTAAATTTTAATCAAGATGCATTTAAGCATAACAAGATACGACAACCATGAAATGAATCCTGACCGTACACTTGTTACACTCGGGTTAATCTTGTTGATTCGCTAAAAAAAGTCCAAAATCTCAAATAATATCTAAACGCCTATGCAGGTAAACATATAAGAGATAGATAAATAAACTCAAAATTTATAAATAGAATTAAATATATTTTAGATATAAAAATAAAGTCAAATAAACTTGATTCCATATATATATTAGATAGAGAAATATACATATTAATTGATATCTAAAAAAATTTCCAATGGTGGTACACCCCTGTTTTCAATTCAACGGTTTGGGACATTAAATATTGAACCTTTAGTTTGTATTTTTTTTAAGTAATATTAAAATTAATGTTGTTAAAGTTGAAATTTGTAAAGTACACAATATAAACCAATATGAAGATCTCCTGGTAAAAAACTTCACATTAAATCTGCAATTTTATTTTATATTTAGTTTAAACTCAATTGGTTATATTCAACAGACAACAACAATTGGTTACTGATAGCAACTCTCAATGCACAAACACGAGCCTACTTATTTAGTCCCTATGGTAGTTGCGCCTTAGGATAATGACCACACCGTTAGAACCCTAGTAATCATATTATTGCTCGGGACAGGGACATGTGTTGAAATGACTAATTCAAATAGAATGGTTGTTACATGCTTGTCGAAATCATATTATTGCTTCGAACATGTATTGAATCACTAATTCAAATCGTGTATCCTAAACGCCAGGTGATTTTTCGATGGTTTTTTTCATTAGGAATTTTAATTAACAGTGTTTAAATTTAAAAAAATCGTTTTTTTGAGATTTTTGAAGATGTTGAATTTATTTATAAATTCAAAAATAAGCTTCAAACAGTACAAAATTCAGATTTCATAAAAAATCATCACAAGATTTTAATCAAAAATTGTTTGCTTGAAGATGAAATTTCCTGGTTGTTAGACTTCTTCATAAACTTCTTCATAAACTTCTTCATAAACTTCTTCATAAAAAATTCAAATAAAGTGGTTGTGACATGATTATCAAGGAATTTAACTTGGTCAGATTAACAAGGTTGGAATTTGATGGACATTTTCTCTTCATAGAGCATTTTTCCAAAGTCAAAACTCCAAATTTTTAATAAAAACTGTTTGATAACAAGTATTTTCGACTTTTAACAAGGGTTATAAACCGTTATTAATTTTATAAACCATCATTAATTTTTCATTACGGGCCTGTCCACCAGGATTGTGTGTACACTGTATAGGGTTATGGTTGGCAACTTGTACAATAACGAATCACAGTTTAATGGGGCAGCTGGATATCGAAAGTGGAACCTGAACTTTGAAGCCCACTTCCAACTCCAAAATTTAATTACCAAATCCTATTGTAGTTTGTACTGGTTGATGGGTGGTTAATGATGGAATTAACTCCACCCACCTATTCTCTCGTTAATTATTATGGTTAATGGCCTAATGCTGGAGCTTGGAATTAATGTTGTAGTTGTAACTTGTTACTTGCGAGCCACAACTGCCTATCTTGATTCCTGGACCATTCGACAGACCCATGATCTATTTTGAAAAGTCGTGGCTACCTATTATAGTTTTTGAACATGAGATCTTAGAACCAAGTACTGGTTGCTGAAATTTAAACCCCTATTTCTGTTATCGCCTGAAACACCCATTTCTGTAGAATACCTCGAGCCCCAAATACAACTTGCAGGTTGCAACTTCAAGGTGATCTCCTTTGATAGCGAAAGGGTAGATTCATGTCCTGTGAGATTTTCTAATTACAAATTCCAATAAGATATCTCATCATATTTTGATAAATTTAAAATTGTTCTAGTTTTATTTAAACAAAATTGCTTTTTAAAATGATGGACCTATGTTTTTCATTAGTAATGTATAATAAATATTTCAAATTCTCCTTCTCCATTGATCCCCCTCCCTTTCTTCAATAAAAAAATATTATATTGCATTCTCCAATGTCATTGTCAAATGTTATATGTGAAATGGTAAATTGGTAACTAAATGTATGGATGATTAAATATTATTATAAATGATAGAATCTATGATATAAGAAATTAATCCAAACAAATTCAATTCCCGTTGAATAATGAAATTTAAAAAGAAAAATATAGATATTCCACTGTAATTTCAGTAGCCACTATTCCAAAAATAAGCTACGGTGCTTTTGGTATTTATTGTTGCACCAGTGCCTTTAGTCAAACATTATGCATCAGTGCAAACGTTTACGCCTCGGTATGTTGTTGAATGATACACCCCTGTCCTCTAATTTATATTTATCGCACCGTTAAATTTTGTAAAGAAGATCACGACCAAGTTGCATTTACCGGTGCATTTATCTTTTATGCCCAATGATGAAGTAGATGTCTTCCTCTATGGTCTAAAACCACATATTGGAACCAAACTGAAAGTATTGTCTACGTTGATCCCAACAACAAATCAACTGCATCAAACAAGTTGATTTCTCTTTTAGGGATGTATGTTAGAACAATATCACCATCATATTCATGCCATGGACCTTCATGTTGTTCTACCTAGTGTGGTTTGGCTTCATAGTGCCTAGTCTAGGGAGTTTGTCCACATATTAGACTAGTGGTTTACCATAAATGCCAATTTTGTACACAAGTGTGCCTATTTCCGTATTATGGGGTTGTTAAAAGTTCGTTATGATTAAATGATGACTTATCCACAAAGTATGGGCCAAAATATAGTCAAACTAGCTGTTGGGCGCCCTATTAATGGCCACCTCCAGCATTTATTGCCACTTCTTGAACTAAGGCATCCCGATTCCCCTGTTTTAAGAAGCTTTCTTTGACCATAGGCGCCCATGCACTATATCTAGTCATTTTGACCATTTCTTGACTATTTTGGCCACTCCTTGGATACCTAACTTCCACTCAATCCTAAACCACCTATTACACCCTCATAATGGTACCTTTCACACTATTTTGACTAGCTTAACCTCCTCATGGCCCCATCTATGTTCATTGAACCTCATTATGGCCCAATCTATGAGTTACACTTGGCCTCATGTCATTGATGGGTGAATTGGTCCAATCTAATCCTCATTATTGTGAGTTGCTCAACTTTCCACTAAGCCTCTCAATTTTGTCTCTTGAGAGCATCTATATATTGTACTAGCTTTTTCTCAACAATGCATAATGGAAGTAAATCTCTAGAGTGAATTTATCTATTTTTGTCTCAATATTGTTCTTCTCATGCTATCTCTTGAAATATTCTAAGTGAAGTTGTTATTGAATCTAGATCTATGTTTGTTCTGTCACATGTATCAGATCCTAGGGCTCTGATTGGTGTGCATTCCAAACTTTTACAAGTCTCTCCCTCTCTTTGGTATCCCATTCCCATACAACATTGTACAGGTCCACGTGTGCCTATTGCTCCTATTGAAGCTCTCGCCACTAATGTCTCTGATAGACATATAACTTCCATCAGTCTCATATACAGACACAGAGAAGCATATGAAAATCATTAAAAAATTCACTTAAAAATGATGATTTTATTTATTAATATCAAACAATAATTTATTTCTCAGAATAAATGAATTTATGTAATATCCCAAAATAAGACTATTTATTTTTATGTTAATTTATTTAATTAGGTGTTGAATAGTAAGCTCTGGAGCACCTAGACTGTTTTCATTAGGTGTTGAGCAAGTGAGCTCCGAAGCACCGAGATTATTTTTTATATTGTTTTTATTAAAGGTGTTGAGCAAGTGAGCTCTAGAATACCTAGACTATTTTAATACTGTTTAATTGGTGTTGAGCACAAGCTTTGGAGCACGAGGACTATTGATTAAGTAGTGTTGAGCAGTAAACTCTGGAACACTGGAACTTTGATTGAGTGAGTGTTGAGTAGTAAAGCTTTGGAGCACTTAGACTCATTGTGGTTAACTGATGTTGATCTAGAAGCTATGGAGCATCAATAATCCATTAACTATTATTAAACTTAATTATTATGTATCTCCTTTTATTCTTTCTAAACTGACTGGGACTGCCACTTGAAGAGGGATCGAGCATGCAAGAGATTAGAATGGTTGAGTAGTTGAAGAGGGATAGAGTACAAATCCTATATTATTTAATTAAAGATAAAATAAACTGTGAGCGTTTAAAAAAGAAATCAAATTATTAATTAAAGATAAAAACAAATAGTTAGTGTGACTAATAACTAAAGTGAGTGATTAAACCTAAATCCTAGAAGCTTACTCCTCAAGAAATCTTATAAGTAGCAGAGAGAGGACCTTGCAAGGTGCAAGTGATTCCAAGTTCATTGGAGGCTCCAGTTGTGGGTCTTTGAGCACTCGGATTACCAAATTGTGATATTTGGTGTGTCAAAGAAGGATTGTGGGAACATAGGGGAAGTTATTTACAAGATCTACAAAAGGGTTGGTAAACGAACCTTGTGACTACTCTGTTGATTAGTAAGGAAGATAGAAAATTACCCTCGACCTTCTAGTTTCGTGACACGCTCGGTTCAGCTTGGGGGTGACCTATTGAACGAACCACGAACGGTTTGAGGTCTACGGTTGGGTTGAGCGTGGTAGTTCCCAACCCGGTCGGAAAGCGAAAATGACCGATAAGTATTTTTACATTGTTGTTATATTTCAAGATTTATTTTATGAATTATGATGTATGAATCTGATATAATTATCTGACTCCTAATCTGTTCATGCATTTTTCCAATCGATATAAATTCTATTTTATAGGTTGCAATGTTTAAATCTTCTCATGTATATGGTAATTATGTTTATGCATGTTTTCAAAATAATATAAATCCTATTTCTAAATATTGTAATATTTATCTATGTTTTATGGCGGAATTAACTTTAGTTCATGGCGATTGGGTCTTGTTAGTAATTATTCTATTTTATATACTTAGCATGTTAATTATTATAATTGATTATTTCTCATTAAAACTGTAATATGTAACCTAAATAGTTGACAGATTGTATTTAAATGAGAAAATTAAATATTTACTTATATCATAGGCTTCCTAGCTTAGAGAGAAATCTCCCTTTAGTCCTACCGAGGGAGAGGATTCCAAACTAGGATCCTTGGACTAAGTCCCTAAACCCTCAATAGGTTAAATAATATATATTTATTAAATAATCATTGAAAAATAATAAATATACTTTAGAAAGCTTTAAGTATTAAACTTACATATATGTAAACAAAACATATTATATAAAACAAAACACATACACACACACACACAAATATATATATACAAAACATTGAAATCGAATACCACTAAAACCATAATCCTCATATCATATCAATCAAATGATTAAACTCCATGACACATGCTAAAGACTAGACTTTACATGCAATAGTTGTTATAAGAAGAATAGCTCACGCTATTGAATCTGCATGAAGACTAAGAGTCTAACTTTGTATATAAATATATATATATATACACATTTTATATAATCCATGCATAAAAAAAATGGAAGCTATTTGACTAGAAAATCGAGTCAATAATAAATCAAATCTCTACTCCACGATTTTATATGGGCTGATAAACTAAACAATTACATAGAAAATCTCAGGAGTCATCAAGTTCATTGTATCACATCAAACAGTCATCTAGTTATCAACATGAAGAAGTATAAATGGACACTTAGTGAACTAAGGGTTCACACTTTTCATATGTAGGTGTTGTGGGTAGAGAATTAAACATAGCCATGAGTAAGCTCTATGCTTTCAAACACTCGAAATTGACAAACAATTCAATTGGGGATCGAATCCCATAATTCAGCATAACACAAAAATGTAGCTTGTGCATGAAATCTAGGATTTTGCGGTCAAGGATTAAATCCCTTAGAAAACAAAAACGTAGACAGGAAATACAAACGATTTAGTACAGAGTGATTACACACACATATGGAATCGAATCCCATTAACATAGACCTTTACAATTATCAAGAAATTAAACTGAGATTAGCATACAACCATAGACATAAAATTCACATCCACTCCAGAAATAGAGTTTGTAAACACCGTTTTATACATGAATTCAAATCCACAACCTTTCTTCATTTAAAGAGCATACTCAAAGTATATACACAGGGTTTTTAATAGTCAGATAAACAGAGCATCGTTTGCAAACATATATTAACGCCCTATGGGAAAATCCATGACTGACTTCATTCAAGAAATAATGCATATGTATATACTCAGAAATTTAGAACAAGCAAGATCCAAAAAATATTTTCTATATATATAAAAGTTAAAACATCTTCCAGGCTTAGAAAATCAAATACATAGAACAATAAACATAGGCCATATATAATCCATTGACAAATAGGTAAAATATATATTTATATAAACCCTGAACTACTGAGTTCAAAACTCGTAAGGAGATTTACATTCTAGCTTCCAAATAAAAACAGGGAAAACCCTGCTATAATGGAACAAGTCCAAAATCCTCTTAAAACCCTTGTCTCTCCACTGGAAGCGAAGAGATACCAAGACTGGGAGTCTGCATGAGCAAAACAAGAACTCAACAATAGTAAACCAAAACTCCTCATTCCAATGGCAAAGTGAGGAGCACTCTAAATCATATTCCATAAGCGGATATTGGTCCAAAAAGAGGTCATGAGTATCGGAACCAAAGAAGACAAATCTAAGTAGTAAACATTGAGAAACTAACGCCGAGGTTTACCTACATAAACATCGAAACCATACAATCAATACTCAAACTAAAAATGTACAGTTTATAAGTTGAATATGCACCGAGCCAAAACAAATGAAGCCTGAATAGATACCTGAGAGTAAGTCGAGTTTTGCTGCCATCTCCCAAAGAAACCACGATGTTGCTCCTCTTATGAGCCCCAAGAATACAAGTAAAGGAAATCGAGCGTAGCTCTAGCAATCACAAGGCAATATACAAAACGTTTTGCAGAGTGGAAACGTGGCAGAGGGGAAACCCTTGGCCTCCCTCTCCCACAACGAAATGAAACAATCCAAATGAACATTCACGAAGGGAGTATTGGGAAAAATCAACCCATGGTACAACGATTAAATGAGGTGTCAACGTGGAGGGCCACGACTCCTCTTTTTCATGCCATTTCGCTGGCCACATTTACTATCACTCTACCTCCACTAAATCTGTAGAATTGGTATCGTTTAATCAAAGTCCCGTGTGATAATTAAAAAGTGGATTATATATTATACATCACGATAGGTTTAAACTCTTATGCATTGGGTCTCACCCTTTCAAACTATATGTTGGAATTGTTACCATATGGTTGCCACTTCAAAAGGTTTAATGTATAGGTTAAGAGGTTTTCACATAGATGATAATACCCATCAACATGAAGATCTTCAAATACATGTAGAAGGAGAAATAAAACAAATGATTAGCTTGATCCTAAGTAAAACTCAGGCCATTAATAGGCCAAAAATACACCAATGGAGAAGATAACTCCCTTGAAGACAAACATAACATAAAATGAACAAAGATGAACAATTTCATAGCATGCAATCAATTACAATACAAACAGTCTGTGGATAAAATAATGTCATTACACAAGTCAAAAAATATTATAATCAGGTTTGTGAGTGAATATGAAGTTGATATATAGGACGGACGGTTTATTATAGGCTTTAACAACTCTTACGTGCAAAAGACTTGCTAGTGCATTAAAAGAGTTAGTTTCACACATACAGGCCATCCAAGAAATAAAAGATAAAATTATAACTAATGATGACACTCCAGTCTGCACATTGACCGTGAGAGAACAAACATAAAATACCAGTAACTTCTTATTGTTGAAGTTAATTTAATTAATTATAAGGAGAACGTCAATAACTTCTCAGTGCCAAAGTTAATTTACATAAACATGTGTTTTTATGATAGTTTGGAGACCCTTATAAGAAAAAATAGGGTGTATTTTGAGGGACATTACAAGTGGTATCAGATCCCATATTCAAATGCTCGTGACCTATGAGCTTATTACTCAATCGCTACAATTTAAATTTAGTAAACTAATAAAATCTTGTTTGTTGCACATTGCATAATTTTCAGAACTGAAAATATCATGAAAGCTGAAAGAGACAACATGCAGCATGGAAACTTGAATTAACCACCTCGAGAAGAGGAACTAGTGGTAGAGCTAAATGATAGTCTCAGGACAGTCATACCTTTTGAACTGCTGAAAATAGTACAAATCCTCCAAGTTGAATTTCAAAGTTTTAAACATGATAACCTAAATAGAGACAGTAATAGCATGAAGTGAATGAATCATTGCTACAAACTCTAACTGGAATAAGAAACCAAAGAAAAAAAACCAACTCAGCAAATAAATCTCTGAATAAACATCACCATAGGAAAAGAACTATCAATTTGAAATTTAACAAGCAAGAGAAGCTTCAAGAAAATTCATACTCATCCAATACCATGGATTATGACTATAATAATTCTTCTAATTCTTATTTATCATCTCCTCGTAGAAATAAACACAAAAGAGATGATATTTTGTAAGGAGAATTCAGGAAAATCAAAGCTCCAACTTACAAAGTAGACTTGGATACATGAGAGAAAGCTGAAGAATGGATTTTAGGAATGAACAAGTACTTTCAAGTACGTAAGTATTCCAGCAGAATGAAGGCTCGATTAGCCATCTACAATTTGAATGGAAAAGATGTCAGACGGTGGCGAGATTTACAACTCAACAAGAAACTGAAGGAGTATAAACTCGGGTGGAAAACCTTTAGAAGATTGTTTCAAGAAAAACACACGTCTGAAAGATTTTTCGATAAGAAAATAAAAGAATTCCATGAGTTGAAATGAACTCTCTAACCATGGACATTTTAATCAACGTATTTTTAGAACTGTTGCACTATGTGCCTTATATTAAAGATGAGAAGGTAAAAATACAACAGTTCGTAGGGTGTCTTCCTACTTTTTTCAGAGACAAAATTGAATTTGATGTACTCAAGACATTGGAGGTAGCCTTGCACAAGGCAAGACTCTATTACGAGCACAACCAACACAGGACTGAAAACCTGAACAAAAATAAAGTGAAGCTTGGAGTCTCTTCGGACATTAGAAGAAAATGGTTTAGACCACCTCCATACCAAAATCAAAACAATAGTTTTCCAGCTAACCGAAATTTTAATAAATTTGGGACAAAATCAAATATGCCAACACAAAGTGTCAATAAACTAGCAATGAATGAAGGATCTAGAACAACCCCGCTACCAATTAAGTGTTGGGGATGTCAAGGATCCCACTACTACAAAGACTGTCCGAATAAACCCAATAGATTTCTAAACAAATTACAATAAGAAGCAACCGTGGAAGATATGGCAAGAACACCCAGGATTTTTGTTGCCCTAGTAGGTAGATAGGCAAACCATCAATCTACCATGGTCAAGATAGAAGGTAAAATCTCAACTACAAATATTTCCATTTTAATTGACCCGAGAGCTTTTTGTAGTTATGTTTCTCCCAGAAAATTTTAAAATTGCAAATTAAACAAAGAGAAGCATAGTAAGCCATGGATGGTACAATTAGCCACGGGTGCAAAAAGAAATATTTCTAAACTTGTTAAAAGTTGCAAAATTGGCATCAATGACTTCCAAAGAGAAGCTAACTTAAATATTTTACCATTAGGTTCATACGATAAACTGATAGGCATGGATTGGCTAGAACAACACCATGTCATGCTTGATTGCTTAAAAAAATCTTTCATGCGCATGGATAAACAAGGGAATCAGAGAAAGGTACAAGGGATACCTAAAAAGATATTCGTTAGACAAATATCAACACTACAAGTTAAGAAGTGTGTAAGGAAGGGCTGCAAGATTTATGCAATTAACATTCACAACTTGGAAAAAGAAAAGGAACAGAAAATTAAAGATTTTCCAGTTCTAATGGATTTTAAGGATGTATTTCCAGAGGAAATACCGGTGTTACCACCAAAAAGAGACCTATATTTCTCCATAGAACTAGTACCAGGAGCGGTACCAGTTTCAAAATCCCCTTACCGCATGAGTACCCCTGAGTTAGTGGAACTATAATTACAATTGCAAGAACTGATTGAGAAAGGATACATCAGACATAGTGTGTCCGCGTGGGGAGAACCTATACTTTTTGTAAAGAAGAAAGACAGTACAATGCGGATGTGCATTGATTACCGACAAATAAACAAGTTAACCATAAATAACATATATCCACTCCCTAGGATAGATGATCTATTTGATCAAGTTGGAAGAGCAAGAATTTTCTCTAAAATTGACTTAGGGTCTGGATACCATCAAGTAAGGATCCGAGAAGAAGACATAAGAAAAACCGCTCTTAGGACCCGGTATGGTCACTACGAATTTGTGGTCATGCCCTTCGGGCTAACTAATGCACCAAAAAACTTTATGTGCATGATGAACAACATTTTCAGTAAGTACTTGGATAAATTTGTATTAGTATTCATAGATGATATACTAATCTACTCTAAAAATGAGAAAGAACATGAAGATCATCTTAGGATTGCGTTGCAAGTGTTAAAATTCAATATGTTAAGACAAAAAATATCAACATTGCATTTCATTTAACAATAATAGCATATACAGATCATTGAAAGAACAACAAGCACAACCTAAACACAAGAGACACGGATTTATCCTCGAAAACCCTCATGGGGTAGAAAACCTAGCAAAGCTTCCTCAATATAGATGATCAACAATGCAGAGATGTATATCCCAAACATGATCTCCTTCTCCTCCATAACAGATCTCTCTCTCTCACCTATACACCATTCACAAGTGAGTGAATAATGAGTGTGTGTGATAAATGAGGAACACACCTCCTCTATTTATACACTACTCTGACTTGTCTTTTACATTAACTAGCTCGGCCCCAACTTAACCACTTAACATAATGTGGCAGGGCCGACCCCACTAGGGTGGTCTAATAACCCTTTAAACCACATGACTCATACAGGGCCGACCCCCACTAGGGAAGTCTAATAACGCAAGTTGCCACATTATCCACGGAGGAATAAAACATCTTTGGATATACAATAAGGTCTTCACGGAGGAATGAAACATCTCTGGAATAATAAAGTACAAATATAATATTCTTAGAAGTTACAATATTTCAACACTCCCCCTTAACGAGAAGGATATTATAACAACATCTGCAGGAGCAAGGAGTCATCAACTACATGATACATGATACATCTATAAATGATTGGAAGCTTTCTCAACATCATCAGTAACTCAACCAGTTACTGGAATATCTTCAGGTCTTCAATACTAGAGTATCAGCATCGCTAGTATTGAGTCTTCACCTTCTGCAACACTCGATCAGCTATAGCATCGTCATCATCTGGATCACCCTATCAACAGCCTCATCATCTGGATCTACTGATCATCATCATAAGAGCATCAACTGGATCCTCTCGATCAATAGCATCACATCATCAATTGGATCCTCTCGATCAACAACATCACATCATCAACTGGATCCTCTCGATCAACAACATCATAGCAGCATACCCTGCAATACAAATGATCCAATTACAGGATGATCAATCCCTCTCCTTTTAAGACAAGTCTCATGTCTATGGATGATGAAATCCAGATCCAATTCCCAAGATGATCAATCCTTATCAATTTAATACAAGTCTCATGTCTATGGGCGATGTAATCCAGATCAAGTTCCCAGGATGATCAATCCTTATCAATTTAAGACAAGTCTTATGTCTATGTACGATGCAATCCAAATCAAGTTCCCAGGATGATCAATCCTTATCAATTTAACACAAGTCTCATGTCTATGGACGATGCAATCCAGATCAAGTTCCCAGGATGATCAATCCTTATCAATTTAAGACAAGTCTTATGTCTATGGACGATGCAATTTAGATCAAGTTCCCAAGATGATCAATCCTTATCAATTTAAGACAAGTCTCATGTCTATGGATGATGCAATCTAGATCAAGTTCCCAGGATGATCAATATTTATCAATTTAAGACAAGTTTCATGTCTATGGACGATGCAATCCAGTCACATACATTTTGAACTAAATGTTCAGGGACGATACAGTCCCATCATCAATTCTCGGAGATAGATGTATACGGATCAATTCAGGGACCTAAGTCCAGGGACGATGCAATCCCTCTCGTACACTAGGGACCACTTCTCAGAGACATTTGTCTATGGATCAATTCAGGGACCTAAGTCCAGGGATTATACAATCCCCTCTCATCCACTAGGGACCACTTCTCGAAGACATATGTCTACGGATCAATTCAGGGACCCAAGTCCAAGGATGATACAATCCCCTCTCGTCCACTAGGGACCACTTCTCAGAGACATCTGTCTACGGATCAATTCAGGGAACGAAGTCCGGGGATGATACAATCCCTCCTTGTTCACTTAGACCAAGTCTTAGGACCACTTATCAACCTTATCATTGATATCATCGACCTCATCGTCGAGACAGGTAACCTCATCATCGACCTTACAGTCAAAATAGGTAAAATCATCATCAATACATGTATCCTTATCATCGATACAAGTATCCACATCATCAATACAAGTATCCTCATCATTGATACAAGTATCCACATCATCAATACAAGTATCCCCGTCATCGATACAATATCCTCATCATCGATACAAGTATCCACATCATCGATACAGTATCCTCATCAATACAGGTATTCATATCGATACCAGTATCCAAATATCATCATCGACCATATCACTCCCCATTTTGAGGAGGGTCCTTCTGAACTACAACAAGCTTGTCTCGGAAATACTCAAACTTTACTCGAGACAGAGGTTTGGTCAATACATCAGCAACTTGTTTGTCAGTGCTCACATACTCGATCTTTATAGCTCCTTTCTACACTATATCCCGTATATAGAAATATCGGATCTCTATGTGCTTTGACTTATCATGGAACACTGGATTCTCTGTCATCTTGATACAACTCTGGTTGTCACACAGGATCACAGTGGGGTCCATCTCTAAGTCAAACAATCCTGATAACAACTTCTGAAGCCATATCGGTTCACAAATAGCAGAGCAGGTAGCTATATATTCAGCTTCAGTTGTGCTCAGAGCCATACTAGACTGATTCCTGCTAAACCACAAGATCATGGCAGATCCCAGACAATAACATCCGCCCGATGTGCTCTTTCTGTCTGATACACTTCCTGCCCAATCAACATCTATGTAGCCA
This sequence comes from Larix kaempferi, assembly GCA_027924585.1. Lineage (NCBI taxonomy): Eukaryota > Viridiplantae > Streptophyta > Pinopsida > Pinales > Pinaceae > Larix > Larix kaempferi. Next base: position 23,461,463 of record BSBM01000338.1, read on the forward strand.
TACAATCTGAAGTCATGATCTCCAAGATAACATAGACCAAAGTCTATCGTACCCTTTAGGTACCTCATCACATGCTTTGCAGCTATCAGGTGAACATGCCTAGGTTCCACTAGATACTAACTCAAGGTGTTCACATCAAAGCATATATCTAGCCTAGTATTCGTTAGATACATCAATGACCCAATAATTTGTCTGCACAGAGTCACATCCATTGACTCTGATGAGTCATCAGCTAACAGCTTCAAGTTGGAATCCATGGGAGTGGCCATGGCTTTGCATTCAAACATATCAAATACTTTCCTTGGTTGAGAAAGATTCCTTCTGGGCCTTGCTATACTTCCAGATGAAGTAAAGTATCAATCCGATATCTTTCATCTCAAATTCTGTAGCTAGCTTCTTCTTGCTTTCCATGATCTGTTTCTCATTCCCTGTCAGAAGGAGATCATCCACATACAATAATAGTATAATAGGTTCATCATCCATAACCTTAAGGTAAAGGTTTAGGATCAACTTTACTTTTGGTAAAGCCTAAGCTTGTCAAGAAGCTAACAATTCTCCCTCTGTAACTGAACATCATTCACACTCTGCATTGAGTGATCTTCTCCATATCTATCTGTGCCATCTCTCGTCAGATGGGTCTACTGATATGAGCCTCAAGATCATTCGAACTTTGTGGTGATTTCCTTCTTGCATCCATCTAAGAGAAGAATGTCATCTGTATATAGACACCATCTTCAACCTTGTAGCAAAGGTTGAAATCTGCATCACCCATGGTGATCATTAAGCTCATCAAATGACTATCGATCCTGGGTGCCCATACAGAGCTTTCTTCAATTACACCATTAAGAGAATGGTCTTATCTAGCCACTTGGAGCAAACATCTCATCGTGATCGTCTTCCTCTTAAGATAATCTTCTAGCCACGAACCTTCTATAGTATGTTTGATTTGTAAGTCTTCCTGTTGAACATCCATCACTCGTTCTTTGGAACAGGTGTTCATCATCATAGCACATGATATTTTCTACAAATCAAAGTTAATCACATGATTAGTAATACTTCATAATCATCAAATCATGTTGACATGATAACCTATAATGCATACAGATATGATTCACATAGTAATGCAACTACCAACACAACACTTTTCCATATCATGTATGCATATAGTGGCTATCTAGATGCCTTCCATCTCTACCAGAACATACTGTCAAGAGCGTGCACAACTCTCAGCATGTCAGCAAAGAGGCTTCATTCTAGACAAGTAACAATGGAATGTTTGTCCAACTTACCCATCATATGCATATTAGTAGTATATTGTTCAATGTTATATCAATGCTCACACTATGCATGATATATACAAATACGCATGCAACTATTACGAGCAATATCATTAACTATTTAGAGATTCAAACAACAACCCAAATACTTATCTTTTATGTTGTGTGGTTGCCTCCCACTAGATCTCTATATGTCTTTGAACTTCTATTCATTCTCGTAAGTAGAGCTTCTATGTGATCTATGAGCCTTTTGTCTTCATGTCACCATGGTCATATGTTCTTGATCTAGAACTTGATTTGTACCTTTCATGTTAGCGGACAACATCATTCTCAACAATACCACAGTGCATTAGTACAATCATAGGTTTCATAACCTTAATCAATGAATGTCTTCTATCATTCACATGCATTCATATTTTTACTAGGGTGATAAGACAATCCTAAAATTAATCAATATTGTACTAACCTCAATAATATGAAGACAAACATATCATAACCTTAATCATGAACAAATTAAAAAAAACATACCTGTATCTCCTTAAGTCATACCTGTCGAGATTGCTTGTAGCATTCTTATGTAAGGCCTTAGCCACTTCTCCCTCTGGGACTGGAACCTCTTCACTTATGTAAGTGTCCAACTCATTCTCTTTTAGGATTGACCCAATCCACTTGATTTGCTGAAAACTGGATCTGAAGCTGGATTAGGGTTTGTCAGAGAAACCCTAAAAATTCAAACTTTGAATTTCAAACTTTTGAAAGGATGGAAAGATGCGCCTTACTGAGCTGATCAAGCTAGTATACTCAGAATTTGAAAACTGCAAAGTTTCACCCCTCAAAATGGCTTTTGAACTTCCAGATTCACTAGGCAGGACCTTGAATTAGGGTTTGCATTTCCCGGAGCTTCACCCAGCCAAAAAGTTCGATCCAAAGCTCTAAAATTTGATTTTTCCAAGGAGCTTCCATCCATGGTCTCAGATTTCAGAAATTCCAATTTTTGTAGAAACCCTAATTTCTGGATTTACTAGACAAGACCCCAAACTAGGGTTTGATTTCCCCGGAGCTTCACCCAACCAAAAAGTTCAATCGAAAGCTCTAAACTTTGATTTTTTCAAGGAGCTTCCAGCCATGGTCTTCGATTTCAGAAATTTCAATTTTTGCAGAAACCCTAATTTCTGGATTTACGAGAGAGGACGCCGCCAAACTAGGGTTTGATTTTCCCGGAGCTTCACCCAACCAAAAAATTCGATCTTGGTCTCTAAACTTTGATTTTTTCGAGGAGCATCCAGCCATGGACTCAGATTCCAAAAATTCCAATTTTCTCTGAAACCCTAATTTTTTGGTCAAAACTAAAAATGCTCATAATTGAATTCTGTCTTGATAGAAAGATGGGCCTTGCTGAGGAGAGTCAATCTAGCCTCCTTCCTTTCAAGATATGTGGAGAGAAACCCAAAAAACAAGAATCCCTAGCTTCCGCAACTGCACAGTGTCTTCTTCTCGGGTTAGCTCTGATTGCATGTTAAAATTCAATATGCTAAGACAGAAAATATCAGCATTGCATTTCATTTCACAATAATAGCATATACATGATCACTGAAAGAACAACAAGCACAACATAAACACAAGAGACACAGATTTATCCTCGGAAACCCTCATGGGGTAGAAAACCCAGCAACGCTTCCTCAATATAGATGATCAACAATACAGAGATGTATATCCCAAACATGAGCTCCTTCTCCTCCATAGCAGATCTCTCTCTCTCACCTATGCGCCATTCACAAGTGAGTGAATAATGAGTGTGTGTGATAAATGAGGAACACACCTTCTCTATTTATACACTACTCTGACTTGTCTTTTACATTAACTAGGTTGGCCCCAACTTAACCACTTAACATATTGTGACATGGCCGACCCCACTAGGGTGGTCTAATAACCCTTTAACCCACATGACTCATACGGGGCTGACCCCCACTAGGGAAGTCTAATAACCCAAGTTGCCACTTTATCCACGGAGGAATAAAACATCTCCGGATATACAATAAGGTCTTCATGGAGGATTGAAACATCTCCAGAATAATAAAGTACAAATATAATATTCTTAGAAGTTACAATATTTCAACAGCAAGTCCTACGAAAACATCGGCTATATGCTAAATTCAGTAAGTGTGAGTTCTATAAACCTCAAATACAGTATCTAGGCACATCATTACTGAGGAAGGTATCGCCGCAGATCTAGAAAAGATCAAATCTATTGAAGAATGGCCTACACCTACTTGTGTCATAAACATCCGATCGTTCTTGGGATTAGCGAGATATTATAGAAAGTTCATTGAGAACTTCTCCCAGATTACTTGTCCCATGACATCGTTGCAGAAAAAGGAAACAAAACTATTATGGAAAAATAAATGTGAAGAATGTTTTCAGAAACTAAAACAACTACTAACTACTGCACCAATACCGATGATTGTCGATCCCAATGGAGATTTTGTTGTTTGCACAGATGCAAGCAAGTAAGGACTTGGGGGAGTCCTTATGCAAAATGATTGTGTGATATGTTATGAATCACAAAAGTTGAAAGAACATGAGAAAAAATATCCAACACATGGTCTTGAGTTAGTTGCCATCATCCACGCCTTGAAAATGTGGAGGCACTATCTCATGTGGGAGAAATTTCTCCTTAAGATAGATAATATGAGCTTGAAATACCTTTTTGATCAACAAGACCTAAATGCTAGGCATGCTAGGTGGTTGGATTTCCTTAGAAAATACAATTTTGAATTAAAACACATCAAGGGAAAGAGAATAAATTGTTGATGCCTTAAGTTGTAGAATTTATCTGCTTTATGAAATAACAGTAAGTCAAACAAGTGCTGACTTACATGTCAAAATCAAAACATCAAGTAAAAATGATCGATTCTATATTGAAATTCTTCAAAAAAATACAAGAAAACAGGTTGTTTCATCAACAGGAAGAATATAAAATTGACGAAACATGGTTATTATGGTCTAAGGACAAACTTTATGTCCCTGAAACTGGGAATATCAGATCTGAAATATTGACCAAATTCCATCCAAAGCCTTATTCCGGACATCCAAGATATAAAAAAATGATATCAGCAGTAAATAAACACTTCTTTTTGTCAAAGTTAAAAACTGATATAACATTATTTATTGCCAAATGTCAAGAATGCCATCTAGTTAAAGTTGAACATCAACATCCAACAGGTTTTCTTCAGCATTTTCTGATTCCAGAATGGAAATGGGAGGTGATTAGCATGGACTTTATCACCAGTTTACCCAAAATCAGGAAACATAATGACTCTATCATGGTTGTAGTAGAAAAATTATCCAAATCCACACACTTAATCTTGGTAAAATCTACTTATAAAGTTGTTCACATTGCAGATATTTTCTTAAAAGAAATTTTTGACTACATGAATTACCTAAATCCATTATCTCTAATAGAGATACAAAGTTCACAAGTAAATATTGGAGATCATTATTTTCTAGATTGGAAACACGGTTTGATTTTAGTACTACTTATCATCCATAAATGGATGGACAAACAGAACGTGTGAATCAAATACTAGAAGATATGCCAAGAATGTATGTGATGAATAATCCCATGAAATTGGAAGAATACTTACACCTTGCAGAGTTTGCATACACGAATGGTTATCAGACCTTAGCCAAGATGAGCCCATTTGAAGTGCTCTATGGAAGAAAGTGAAGAACACCGATAACTTGGGATAGCCTGGTGGACAGGCTCATGTTAGCATTAGAGGAAATTTGGATGAAAAATGGGCCTTTTAACCCTAAAGTACAATTTCTTGTCATCACATATTAGCCAATCAAAATGCTTTAAAATTCAAACAAGGTGCATGTAACAAAATTGGAGGGAAAAAATAAAAACTACTTTTTTTATCGTATTTTAAACTTATTTCCTTGAAGGTTTACTCAAATTTCAAGTGGAGGGACTCGTTGGATGCATAATTAAATTATGCATCCAACGAGTAACCATGTTGCATACTTTTAACAACATCCACACCATGAAAAATCGAAAATACACTAAAAAACATGTTTTCTCTCACTAGAAACATGTCTTTTAATGTATTTTCAATTTTTCATGGCGTGTGTGTTGTTAAAAATATGCACCATGGGTACTCATTAGATGAATAATTTAATTATGCATCTGCCAAGTCCTTCCACTTGAAATTTGAGTAAACTTACAAGGAGATAAGTTGAAAATATGATCCAAAAAAGTAGTTTTTTTACTCTCTCTACTATTATTTTATTATTTTCCTTAGGAGGCCCATTTTTTACCCAAATTTCCTCTAATGGTCCAGATTTATTAAAATATTTGGAACAGCTGGTTGCAAAGGTACAATAGAATCTAAAAGAAGCATAGGATTGACAGAAAATTTATGCCGATAGAAAAAGAGAAGACAGAGTATTAGATCGAAGAACATGTTTAATTAAAAGTAAAAGAAAAAATAAGCTCACTGAGCTTGGGAAAATGTGGGAAACTAGCTCCCAGATTTTGTGGACCTTTTGAAATATTGGTCAAGAAGGGCCCAGTGGCCTATGAACTAGCACTACCTGCTCATGTGAAAGTTCACAATGTTTTTCATTCATCCTTACTTAAGAAATATGTTTATGATACTAAACATGTAATTGATTGGTCATTGTTACAGGTAGATCTCGAAATGAAATTTGTGCTAGAACCCCTTCATATACTGGAAAAGAGAGAGGTACAGCTCAGGAAGCGAATCATTTCCGAGTTGAAAGTGTAACGGAAGCATTTTGGACCTGAAGAGGCCACATGGGAAAATTAAACCACAATGAAAGAGGCCTACCCCTCCTTATTTCAGGGTTTTATTTGAAGTTACTAACACCGGGACGGTGTTGTTCTAAGCAGGGAGGTATGTAATATCCCAAAAAAGACTATTTATTTTTGTGTTAATTTATTTAATTAGGGGTTGAGCAGTAAGCTCCGGAGCACTTAGACTGTTTTAATTAGGTGTTGAGCAAGTGAGCTCTGAAGCACCTAGATTATTTTTTATATTGTTTTATTAAAGGTGTTGAGCAAGTGAGCTCTGGAACACCTAAACTATTTTAATATTATTTAATTAGTGTTGAGCATATGGTCTGGAGCACCAGGACTATTGATTAAGTAGTGTTGAGTAGTAAGCTCTCGAGCACTGGAACTATTGAATATTGATTAAGTGAGTGTTGAGCAGTAAATCTCAGGAGCACTTAGACTCATTGTGGTTAACTGATGTTTAGCTAGAAGCTCTGGAGCATCAGTAATCCATTAAATCTTATTAAACATAATTATTATTTATCATTTTTTATTCTTTCTAAACTAACAAGGACTTCCACTTGAAGATGGATCGAGCATGCAAGAGATTAGAATGGTTGAGTAGTTGAAGAGGGATCGAGTAAAAATCCTATATTATTTAATTAAAGATAAAATAAACTGTGAGAGTTTAAAAAAGAAATCAAATTATTAATTAAAGATAAAAAATAGTCAGTGTGACTAATAACTAAACTGAGTGATTAAACATAAATCCTAGAAGCCTTCTCCTCAAGAAATATTATAAGTAGTAGAGAGAGAAACTTGCAAGGTGTAAGTGATTCCAAGTTCACTGGAGGGTCCAGTCATGGGTCTTTGAGAGCTCAGATTATCAAATTGTGATATTTGGTGTGTCAAAGAGGGACCGTGAGAACATAGGCAAAGTTATTTACAAAATCTACAAAAGGGTTGGTAAACAGACCTTGTGACTACTCTACTGATTAGTAAGGAAGATGAAAAATTACCCTAGTCCTTCTAGTTTCTTGATATGCTCGGTTCAGATCGGGGGTGACCTGTTGAACGAACCAGGAACGGTTCGAGGTCTACGGTTGGGTGGAATGTGGCAGTTCCAAATTCAGTCGGAAAGCGGAAAGGATCGATAAGTATTTTTACATTGTTGTTATATTTTAGGATTTATTCTATGAATTATGATGTATGAATCTGATATAATTATTTGACTCCTAATATGTCCATGCATGTTTCCAATTGATATAAATTCTATTTTATAGGTTGTGATGTTTAAATCTGCTAATGTATATGGTAATTCTGTGTATGCATGATCCACATCGAAGTTGGCATTATTGTCGGATGTCGACTTCAACACATCTACGACAAGTCACCAACGTTGACACAACCTCGACAAGTTCTGACTTCGACATGAATTTGACAACTTCGCGACTTTGACATGTTATGCAACCTCACAGTTGCGCGACATCGACATGCAACGTCGATCTACGACTTGAGAATGTCGAACTTCGACACACTGTCTCTCTGTCTTCCAGTCGACTGTAACGATTGAACTGTCGAACCATTCTAACTTCTTTTGTAACTGAACGTAACGGGAAAGCACCCAAGCATCTCAACACATTCTATATAAGCATGTATAATACTATAACATACATCAAGCGATGAACTTATATCCAGTAATAGAAATTAGTTTGCAATCCTGCATATTGTCTGTGTACATTTGTGTTATGTCTGTGTAGTGTCTTCCTGCTTTGCGCATTATGTTTCTTAAGCTTCTGCCATAACAGAGCCGACTCATTTAGTCGAATTGTTGTACCCCTCATGCTTCCTGACCACGTGTGGATCATTGGTATCAGAGCACTCAGTGTTGTTCATGCTTAAGTCTGCGTAGACACTTCCAATGAAGTTATCGACTTATGCCTATTCAAACACGCTTGCAATCTCAGCAATCCAAGCAAACACTACCTCCAAAAATGATAGAAGAAACATATGATAGACATGCAGCCGACGAGACAACACAACTTATTGAGCAAGCGTTGACTTGAAACGAACTGAAATGTTCACCTAGTTCAATGTAATTCTCACTCGATTTGCTTCGACATCTAGAGGATTTTCGACGCGAACTCACTCCGATAAAATCATTAATTTTATAAACCGTCATTAATTGTTATAAACCATCATTAATTTTTCATTACGGGTCTGTCCACCAGGATTGTGTGTACATTGTATAGGGTTTCTTACGCATTGGAAATGGGTGTCAATGCATAAGGATCGTGTGTACATCTACAATTTCGCCGGGAAATCCGAACTTCAGCAAAATCGTAGATGGCCGGTCTGGGCTCAAACAGAAATCGTAGATCATTTAGATCTAAAATAAATAATGCCAGGCATAAATTCTGTGTAATTAGATCCATTTGAACAACCGCGATGCTTGAGGGATTCTATAATTTGTGTTTGAGCCCGGACCGACCATCTATGATTTCGCCGGAGTTCTGATTTCCAAGCAAAATCGTAGATGTTTTAGACAACTTCCTTGTATAATAACGAATCACAATTTGTTGGGGCAGCTGGATATCGAAAGTGGAACCTGAACTTTGAAGCCCACTTCCAAAATTTAATTACCAAATCCTATTGTAGTTGTACTGGTGGATGGGTGGTTGATGGAATTAACTCCACCCACCTATTCTCTCGTTAATTGCTTAATGATACATAATCTTCATAACCCTACCCCGATGCCTTCATTATCTACTCTAATCTTCTCTATGCCACTTATTCCTCCTCAATAGCTTCGATATGAATGAGGGCACCACCTACAACCCCTAAAAACCTAACCTTTTTCTCTTGGAGAACAATATTTCCTAAACCTTGGGCACTGCCTACAACCCCTAAAAGCCTAACCTTTTTTTCTTGGAGAACAATATTTCCTAAACCTTATTAGATAAATATCATGTTGTTTTTTAATTGGAAATTAAACTCTTTAATACAAACATTCTATTAAAAACATTGTTATCGAACACCATTTTTTAATAAAACCTCATTGTTGAAGAGTTATTTTTTTAAATAAAAAGTGGTGTGACAGAGAACATAAATATTCAAAATGAAAAATAATCTAGTATGAAGCATAGTAGCATAATTCGAGTATTTCGGATACAAATACAATTCGATATGGAAAAAATGCTTAACCAAAAAATCCAATACGAATAAAATAGAGTAGACTTATATTTAATACTTTTAATAAATAATACAAGAATATACCATAAATGTACATCTCACACATATTATTCACAACCAAAATTACTATTTAAGAAACACAAATATTGTGAGAGATCACTTTTAGTTATTAATAATTATTTTAATAAGAAACTAAAAACTTATTTATTGGAGAATTATTAATGGTTAGGAAGTATGAAATTGAATGTTATTTATATTTAATTGAATTTGAATTTGGGTGCACAAAATTCCAATACAACCGAATTATGCTATTATAGTATAAAGTACATAAATAAACTGAAACTCCAAAACTGATTAAATATAAAAAAAATATTTGACAAAAAGTTATGAGGGTGAAATTGTGAAGTTGAATGAGAAAACATATTTTCAATTGCCCTGAGCCTAACTCAAAAAGTTCCATGTTTCCTACGTAGTCATAGGCTCTTTGCCTTACGGCGTTGTGTTCTCCTTCACATGGTTGCCAATCTCAATGACAAGTTCTTTCATAAGGCTTTAATTCATCCATACCCAACCATGGTGGCTCGTAGATCTCATGGGGATCCATGGTTGAATGTGTTTTTTTATAAGCATAGCTTATGGGGATCCCGTAGTTTAATGTGTTTTTTTTTATAGGCATTATGATGGTGTATGCATTATATGCCTTGGAAATGTATACATAATGGGCCATGAAGATGCATGTGCTTTATCTACGGTGTTTCAATCTTCTATTTGGTGTTGTCTAATTTTGTAATAACTTTCTTTTTTGGTTGTTTTAATTTGTTGATAGGTGAAATTATAATTTATATTTGTTTGAAATTCTAATTGATTTTTAGATGATTTGGATTGAGTTTAATTGGGAAAAAAATTCTTAGTTATTGTTTTTAATGTATAAAATTTGAATAATGTTTAAAACTTTTGTCAAAGTTTTTTGAAATATGATTAAAAAATAATCATTTTACTATAAAATGAACTTATTCTCTTCCTATCTTTGCCTTTGAATTACACTTTTCTATAATATTTATAAATTATATATTCATATATTAAAAAAATACATAAATAATGATACTTAATATTTTAGAAGTTATATGAACTTCAATATATATATATGAATGATCCTAATTGCTTTAAAATAAGATTCAATATGCAACCAGCCTTTTTTCCAAATTTTCGACCTAGCATGTCAATTCCAAAACCCATACTCCTACCGAAGTCTTAAATTTGAGAGAAGGGAATGTTTCATGTGTGGAAGTAGGATTGGTCCCTCGATTCGAGTCGAAATGGCATGGCATCAGGAAATGCATAAGAAGTGCCATTTTATTGCTTTTATTATACTTCATTTCTTAACCATATACAACAACTTCCTTTGTTAGCATTGCCTCGAGAATAGGGACCGTAACAACTAATAGGTTCGTGGGAAGGAATCTAAGGCACTACTCAAATGGTGAAGTGTTTGTCATGTTGTGTACAGTGCCAATGTAACTATGTTATGCATAAGGGATATTGGTCTGCCAAGTTTTCAAATGTCGATTAGCAAAAATTCATAACAGTTGAGCAATGTGTGATTCGTTTATATCTTCACTTGTCTATTTATTTACAAGTGGAAGGTATTACTCTTCTTCAAATTGATGTCTGCCAATCTCAACAATACTTGTCATCAATAACGTAGCAATTCATTTTAAGATAAATATAAATGCAATTGAACTTCTTAAAAAGATAAGTAAGCAATTGGTTGTGTTAAAATTGTGTTTTTATGGTGTCATTAAGACCATTATGTTGAAGACATCAACTACTACCCTATGAGCTATGGATTATGTTAAAATGGTTTTCTTGCATGGTGTCATTACAACCCTTGCATGGTGTCATTACAACCATTACCATATGAGCTATGGATTATGGGTGGGCGCACAAAGTTGCTCCCCAAAACCATTGCAACGGGAACGCACTAGCAGGAATAAAACAACTACGCATATGCACCTAAGGCAACGCGCACGCGCTGCTAGGTTCGGTACTGAACCAAGGCGCGTGTGCGCTTAGGGGTGCACATGCGCCCCTGTTAAAAAAAAAACAGAGCCGAATTCTCCATTCTTTTCATTGGAGCCGAGCGCGACTTCCCTCTGCGTGCGCGTGACTACAGCCACCATAAGAGGCCATTTCCACTCCAAAACCCACCAATTTGATCCACCAACTCATCAACACGTCGATTGGATAGGTAATTTTGATTTTTTTTGTCATTTTATTCATTCTTTGTGTAAATTTTTTGATTTTTTTTGTTTATTAAATTGTTAATAATTCCCAAATTTTTAAAACAATGGACCAATTTTCAATTGCAGATTGTAAACCGAGACAATGAGTTCACAAAATATTAACCCGGAGTTCAATGGAACACAAGAAAACCCAAACTTTGGACCCAATGCCAAAGAAAACCAAAACCTCCAACCAAATGTTGAACAAGATGACTTTAACCATTATGTAAATGAAATGAGAGTGCACACTCGAGAATTAGGAAACATGGGGGAACCATCTCAAGTGTCTCTTGCCACGTCAATTGAGAGCTCAATTGACTCCCTCATCCATGCACATCGCCAATTAACCAACATGACCAAATATAGAGCTAGGATGCGGGAGTATTACTCCACGGCCATTTCCAAGGAAGCAATAAAAGATTTGAATATTACAAAGGCCCAATTATACAGTGTGTTCACCGATCCAAGAACACAACAACCACCCAACACTAGAAAGCCATGTGTCTGCATGGATTGGTGTCATTACCAACCATGGAGGGACAATTGGATGCAGAGGTGGTTCATGGTGTACGATAAACCTCCCTGCAATAATAGAGAGTTTCCACAGTACTTCCTTCGACAACTGTGGGCTAAGTTTATGCTCGTTTGACATGTCAACTATTTTGACATAACCGAGTTACAGGGTGTTGGGTGTGGCTCTGCCCAAGATCGACCTACTACCAGGAGGAACCCACTGAGAGGGCCACCAGCTCCTAGTCATGATCCAAACCCCTCTCCCCAGCCACCTCAGTTACCCCACAAGCATGATCATATCGAGGAGGCAATGAGGAATGTTGCACGTGGACTCCTCAGACACACCTCCTTTGTAGCAGCGACTACAGTGGAGAGGTCGGGTGACCTTGATAGAGATCTAGGTGCAGGGCCTTCACGACAGGGCCATGATAGACCTGTGACTGGTGGTAGCCATGCTGGGCATTCCAGTTTGACGGGGACAATGCCACATCTTTGTCCCCATTGCGGGTACACTTGCTCTGGCCCTATCGAGGTATGTTATATGGATCAGATCAACAATTTTTTTAATGTGTTTTCAATCATCACTTGATAACTTGTAAATTGTTTTTAAAGTATTTTTGTTTAACTTAAACTATTATTTAAATGTACCGTTATTCAGAGCTGAGACACCAACATGGGAGAACGTAGGATCTCCCAACCTGGATGCAGCAATGGCAGCTGCAACTGAAATTGCGGCACCTCACATGGAGGTATTTTCAGTACCTCACACATATTGTTATTACTTATGTCATTTATATTACTTAAGTATTTTTTTTTTGCATACACGTTGATAGTTCGTACAATGTTTTTGAATATCTTGATTGCCTAGATAATGACTTGTTTAACATGTTCATAACATGTATGCATTTTGGTGTCCACATGTGTTCCCTGACTATAGTGATCAACCATCCCTTCCATGGATTGGCAGATCACCATATACACAGGTACAATGTGTAGTTATAAGCACGCTTTTAATTTGAATTGTTACGACTTACTATGGTTTAATTTATTGTTTGTTTACTAAATTGTGATATTACAAATGTATATGTAGGTGCCACCAATAGCTGCAGGTCCCCATTTTAGTCCTATGTTTCCACCCTCTCCCATGAGTCCCCCCCTCGCTTCCATCAAGACCCCTCCCTCTGTCCACCCCGTCCCTTCCATCCAGCCTCCCCTCACCGGCCATACTCCCCCCTCCATCCATCCTCCCCCACTCGTCCACGCCCCCCATCCATACATCCTCCCCAATTTATCCATGCCCCCTTGTCTATCCATCCTCCCCCATTCGTCCACGCCCCCCCTTCCTTCTAGCTTCCGCTCCTTCCACAACCTCCCTTTCGTCCATCCTCCTCCCTCTATGCAGGACTACCCTCCCATGCACCATCCCTCAACATCCCCCCTAATTCTTTTTGTTCGATACCCTCTATCGTACAATTGGCAGGGGTTCATCATCCATGATGTCCTCCTCCACCCCATACCACCATGTCTTCTCCCACCATATCATCCCCACTTCCTGCCACTATTGTGGAATCTACTCTTCCAGTATCCTCATCTGTATATCCAATGGTTACACCTGTAGTGGCTGCCACTACATCTGCGCCCCCTCCCATGACTGCATCAAAGCTGGTTGTCCAACCATCTCCACCTATCAGCCATCTACTCCACCTACTAGCCCAGAAGCCCAGCCATGTCCATCATCGGAGGTGTTCATGGTGAGAATCAAGCTAATTTATGAAAATATTTTGATGCATTAACAAAAATTAATTTAACGAATTATTACTTTTCAATGAAATAATTGTTGTAAATGTTGTAGGCTGGAATTGCTAAGAGGCTCCGCAAATCCAGGACACCTGCCTCACATTTCCCACTTGCATCAAAGGTGATTTATTTAAGATTAGAATTCTACATTTGTTTTATAAATGTGGTAAATGTTGCAAATGCTTGAAAATGACGGTACTTATATCATTTGTTCCAGAGCCCGGAGAGACGGTCTACTCCTAGATGGAACAAGACCCGAGGCACCAGTAGCTCGAAGAGTAGGAAGATAGACTTTGGAGATGCGCCTAGGAGTGACGGGGGTGGTCACAATGCTTGACACACCATGTTATGTACATTAGCCACAATGTGGCACTTTTGTGCACCAGTTTCCATGTACTTTGTATCTACAGCATGAGTTGCCATGTATTTTGGATCTACGGCATGAGTTGTCGCATTTTCTATAAGGCACGAGTTGCCATTGTATGTACATTGGGAACCATGTTCCACTATTTGCTAGAAATTGTATATGTTTGGATGAGTTTTATATCCATGATGTACATGGATTTTCAGTTATGTGATCTATATTGATGTTGTCTATATTAGTATCTTGTTGTCTAATGTTGTTGTCTCATGTTGTGTGTATCATGATGTGATGTTGTCTAAATTTGTTTTTTACTTCTATTTGTCCATGCCATGCGGTCTTAATTTTTGGTAATAATTATGTCCATGCATTAGTTGATAATGTGAATCATCCTGAAGCTTACCTAGATCTTAGAAGAGAAGTTGGATATCATAGTTCAGCTTGGTTTATCTTTCCACATGTAAAATCTTGTAATGGTATCTATGTTAAGAAAACATTATAAACATAGGCTAACTGAAGCAAAATCATGTGTGAGAATTAATCTAAAAACAAATGGAATAAATGGATGGACAAATCACACCTCATGGCACATAAGCTATATATTGGGAACTTGAGTACTAGGAAAATAATACTTAAAAATAGAAAATGTCCATTGTTGTCAAAAGGTTAAAATGAGATCCAACATGATTTGTAATAGCTCTACATAATGAGATCCAAAATGTCCATACTCTACATAATGAAATGTTGTCACTAGTATTTATATTGACCATTTTTTCTACTTAAGATCATGCAACAAATTAATAACCAAGTTATGGAATCATTTCTTAATCAATTGTCACCATACAAATAGGACAACCTTGAGCACAATGTATAACTAGCTCATTAATTCTCACTCACGGATATAGCCACCTTTGATTTGATGGCCATCACATCCACTACCATTTACAATTAGGACTTCCTTAATTTATCATTATGTGATAGCGATCTAATATTATGTAGACACGTTGACTTAAACACATATAGTTGACATTACAATAAATGACTACTATGAGGTGTATTTTTGAGGCAACACACCAACTTGTTACCCCAATACCCCAAATGCTTTTGAATTTTGTCTGGAAGGGATTGAGGGGTATTAAGACATCCTAATTAATCTATTGGACACTCAGACACTTGTTAAAGACATTTAGGACTTGCATTACATCAATGGAGTCACACATACACCCTCATCAAGTTGCATGCATCCATTAGTGCGCCATCGACACTAGAACATGTAAGCATTACTACATGTTGGACTAAGCTTTACTAATGTTATGATAATATTAGGTTTGCCATCCATTGAGAAGGTTTTCATAGGTGTGCATATCCACCATATAAAAATCTTCATGGTACAACCAATTTCAAACCATTAGGTTTCTAAATTAGGTATCCGGTGCTAAGTACAACGGTTTTCTAGTTGATGATGGACCCTTGCTATATAGATGAGATACTATGCATATATGTGTATAGTGATTTGGATTCAAATGTATACACATGGATATACATGTATAATGAAAATGATTTAATTTTTATATGTATTATAATTTAGGGCTAGATCTTAGGCTACATAATAGGGTTTCATTGTGATTAGAATACAAACAAGGGTTTATGCTACCAACTAGGGTTTTTAGCCTAGGCTCTCGTGCTTCTTAGATAGGATCCAAGCTCTAGGGTCACCATCTTAATGTTTAATTCCACTATCACGACATCATTCTCACCAAACCATGCCCACTACTACAATCACCATCAAGCCTCTCAATCCCACTTTGTACATTTCCAATACTTCCAAGTTAAAATTTATAGGTATTGTTTCTAAAAGCTTTTCACTTATCTATTCACATAGACAAATCCACTTCCATGAAAGAATTGTTGTAGCTTGGTATACATTTAAGTTCACATGCAATAATAGTTGAGAAATCCAAAACATCCTATACCTTGGAAAAACAACCTTATTAATCTTCTTTTGACAAAGGAAGGGGAGAACTTCATAGTACAATCTCAATAGAGATGCGTTTTTTAATGAATAGCCTCTATAAACGGCATACTATATTTTCTAGTCCTTAAAGCCAAGTCATTTGGAATAGAAAGTCACAATTTCAATTACACCATTAATGCAACGTGTTCAAATTGAAAGTTTTGTTTTGTTGCATTACATGTGGCCAAACATTAACTTCCACAAATTATTCTTTAATAATAAAAAATTATTAAATGATATTTTTTTAAGTCTAACTTCATTGCTAAAGGGTTATTTTGTCACTAAAACTTCGTGTCAAGGGCAATGTAAAAATTCAAAACGTAAAAAAAAAATAGTTTGAAGGGAGGAGATGAAATGAAATTTCAATGCGAAATGCCATTGCCAATAATTGAAATCTTCACATGATCAATTCTCTGTGCATGTTGGCTTGCATGAGTATTTCATGTTGACCAACTTTGATCTACACATTGCTACAAATACATGCCCGGTCCAATTGATGCAAATGATCTTCCCATGTCTTGCTAAAAAGAAGAATGTCAACTAGATAGATGATCACAAATATGTCAAAATACGATCTTAGCACTCTGTTCATTATCGTCATAAATGTCACACAGCCAACAATAAGATTAGATGACATCAACACCATTCAAACAATCCTAAGTTGGCACATTTTAAAATGATTCCCTCCACATATCCTCTTACTTGATATGGCTCTAATGATAATCAAACTTCAGGTTAGTTTTACATCTTCATCATCATTGTCATCTCTAAGTTCCTCATGAACATCTCCATCATTATCATCTTCTCCATCATCATCATCATCATCATCATCTTCATCACCATCATCATCAACGTCTTCATCATCATCACCATCACCATCATCATCAACATCTTCATCATCATTGTCATCTCTAGGTTCCTCATCAACATCTCTGTCATCATCATATTCATCTTCATCTTCATCACTATCATCATCATCATCAACGTCTTCATCATCATCATCACCACCATCATCATCATCAACATCATCACCATCATTGTCATCTCTAGTTTCCTCATCAACATCTCCATCATCATCATCATCTTCATCATCATCATCATCATCATCTTCATCACCATCACCATCATCATCAACGTATTCATCATCATCACCATCTTCATCATCATCACCATCTTCATCATCATTGTCATCTCTAGGCTCCTCATCAACATCTCCATCATCATCATCTTCTTCGTCATCATCACCATCATCTTCATCACCATCATCTTCATCACCATCACCATCACCATTATCATCAACGTCTTCATCATCACCACCATCATCATCATCATCACCATAAGTGCCCGGTGGACGATTTTGCAAATTTGACCCTCGTGTGCAAGAATTGCACACTCCCTTACTGAGCAAAACCCTAGTTTCCAAGATGGACCTACAAGGTGACACCAGGGCCATGGGACTGGAGGAGAGGGGCACCCCTAGCACTATCCCGACATCCTGAATCCAATGGAGTTGACGGTTTGTCGATCGAAGCCACGGTCGTCATTCTATGGCTCATTCCGTCTTGCATCCAAAAGGCCTTCAGGGACACCTGCTGGATACCTTCCCAGGGCATAGAAATCCAACCGTGCAACAAAACCGGGTTCCGGAGAGTCCTGCAAGTGTGTCTAGGCAGATTTCGACTAGGAACGCTAACCACAAGTTCCCGGTGGATGATTCTCCAAAGTTGACCCCCGTGTGCAAAAATTGCACACTCTCGTATTGAGCAAAACCCTAGTTTACAAGATGGACCTACAAGGTGACACCCGGGCCATGGGACCGGAGGAGAGGGGCACCCCTAGCACTATCCCGACGTCTTGAATCCAACGAAGGCGACAGTTTGTCGATCGGAGCCACGATCATCATTATATGGCTCGTTCTGACTTGCATCCAAAAGGCCTTCAGGGACACCTGTTGGATACCTACCGGGGGCATATAACTCCAACCATGAAACAAACCCAGGTTCCGGGGAGTCCTGCAAGTATGTCTAGGTAGGTTCCGGCTAGGAACTCTAGCCACAAGTTACTGGTGGATGATTTTCCAAAGTTGACCCCGTGTGCAATAATTGCACACTCCCGTATTGAGCAAAACCCTAGTTTCCAAGATGGACCTACAAGGTGACCCCCAAGCCATGGGACCGAAGGAGAGGGGCACCCCCAGAACTATCCCAATGTCCTGAATCCAACGGAGTCGACGGTTTTTCGATCGGAGCCACGATTGTCATTTTATGGTTCGTTCCATCTCGCATCCAAAAGGCCTTCAAGGACACCTGTTGGATACCTACCAGGGGCATAGAACTCCAACCGTGCAACAAAACCGCGTTCTGGGGAGTCCTGTAAGTGTGTCTAGGCAGGTTCCGGCTGGGAACTCTAGACACAAGTTACCGGTGGATGATTTTCCAAAGTTGACCCCCGTGTGCAAAAATTGCACACTCTTGTACTAAGCAAAACCCTAGTTTCCAAGATGGACCTACAAGGTGACACCTAGGCCATGGGACCAGAGGAGAGGGGTACTCCTAGAATTATCCCGAAGTCCTAAATCCAACGGAGTCGACGGTTTGTTGATCAGAGCCACGGTCATCATTCTATGGCTTGTTCCGTCTCACATCCAAAAGGCCTTCAGGGACACCTGCTGGATACCTACCGGTGGCATAGAACTCCAATCGTGCAACAAAACTGGGTTCCAAGGAGTCCTGCAAGTGTGTCTAGGTAGGTTCCGGCTGGGAACTCTAGCCATAAGTGCCTAGTGGATGATTTTTTATGGTTTTCCATGTACAACCTAGCATTTTCCCTTGTCTCATGGGCCTTTTCAGGGGACAACTCCTTCCTTCTATACTTTCTTTTATTATTACGTATGTTGCCCATATTCAATGTGTTTAAAAAATAAAAATAAAATATAACCCTGTTGTTGAAACAACTAACCCCCCCTTAGATTTGAAAAAATATTGGGCAGCCTCCTTATTTTTACGATTGCCTTTAAAAGTTTTTCTGCACCTTTTAGGCATCCTGTTACTTAGTTTCAATCTTAAACTTGCCTTAGAACTTTTTGAGTTATGTCCTTTGACTAAACAAACTCAACCTTTTGGCCCGCAATAGCGGAAACTTTGAACTAACTTTGCCGAAATAGAGGAGGAGTTGGCCTAAGTCTTCTGAAACCGCGCAGGGAAAAAACCTCAAGTTGGTCCGAAGTGAAAAAAATTAACTTAAAGTCTTTGAAGGAACGGAACATTTAATTAAACAAGCTCGTGGTGGAGCGAACTCATCAAAACCTTCCGCTACAGCAGAAGCTTTCTTTTAACTCTTCTGCACGAGCCGAAAACACAACATTTTTTCTTTCGGAAGGACTCATCCATTACTTCTGCATCGACGAAGCCTTGGTGTTTCGGAAGAGTTTGGAAAACTTTCCCGCAGAAGTGGAAGCTTTCATTCAAATTCACCGTGACACATGAGCCATTCGCGGAATCACTCACACAACTCTCTCGCAAATGGCGGAACGTTTTCGCTTTTTCTTCCCGCGTGAGTTGGAAGCGTTGGTATAAACCTTCCGCTTTTGACGATCGCATTTACGGAAAAAAGCTTCGACATGACCCAACCGTATGTAGGCTTAATACCCGTTTAATGGCCTGCACCAACCTCATTGAGGTTTCACATGCGCCAATTCATATATATATGGGCGAGACCCCGTTACCTTGTCATTTGTTTTCATCGCTCACAGGATCTGCCCGTTCCGTTTGAACATCCAAGCACACCTATTGTCGTCTGGAGGCTTACATCCACAGTTTGCTTGATAGTTGTTGATGTCGCGCGTTCAGATTTCCAAGTAAGTAAATTCACCTGCGCTGTAGGGCGTATAGGCCTGCTTACAACGATGGCTCATTGCTGCATTTTGATTGTTCTTTACCACGACGTTTTCTAGGACCCCTTTTGCCTACCCTTTCGCGCACCTAACGTAGACTGCATTCATATGAGCAATCATTTACCGAGTCCCCTCCTCCACCACGACCTTGTAAATGAGGTAATCTTGTCATTCACCTAGCGCAAGGTTTCGTCTTAACCTCGGCTAACAGCTTTTTCCCAATCTAGGAGATGCTTGGCTTAGGTGATTTTGTTCTCGAGACTTTCACGTTTTAAAAGTTGCATCCATCCTGTCCGCCTTTCGCTTCACACCAAATCATGGGCATCTCGGCTGTTGCGTTTTGACATATTCTGAGCCCATACCCCGGTCGGCATCCTAAAGACTTGGACACCCAGACCAACCCTAATCTTGTAACCATCATTTTCCAGCACACAAGCCATAAGGATAGCTTGATTAATGTTTTCACGTTTTCTTCCTGTTGCATTTATATGAGAAAGGAACATGTTCAAAAAATATTCTTTTAAGACCATCTACAAGTATTAGTTTGAATTTGTAAAACACTATGTCATGCATGCTCATTCACGACAATTACTGTACAAGATTCTCATTATGGCCAAAGGTGGCAAGAGGAGGACGAAAGCGATAGAGGAAAGCTCCAGACTAGAAACGCCATTTCAGGACACCAAATGCACTACAAACGTGCCTCCGGAAGTGAACTGGGGTGATATCTACCGTATGATAAGGGATCGAGACTTTCTAGAAGCTCTCCTTGAAGAAGAATTCTTGTATCAAAACAATCAGAACTCCTGTATATCCAAAGCGTCCACATGTCCAGAACTATTCCCATGTTCAGAGGTGATCGGATGGGTGCTCCAGCATGCCAACGCTGAGACCAGAGTCATAGCAGACATCACGGGTAATGCTTTCGCCTCATTTCACCCATCCTACATTGCAACAGCTTACAAACTACCCAAAGAACAGCAATGACTAGATGATGCATGGTTGCAAGAGATTAATATGGATAATTTAGATATGGCAAGGACGATGTTAATTTCAGGCAAGCAATTCAGAAGAAAAGACAGTGAGGAATACGAAGTCCAGAATTTAAGGCCTCCATTCGGACTAATTGCTCTCATGCTAAGCAGGATCTTCGGGAGACCTGATGGGACGATGTTCATGCTGCAGTGGGTCCCTATCATACATTTTGTCGCTTTCAAAGGCACAATCTTCAATTGGACCGACATTCTCTCAGATAGCCTGACATCAACAGTAACAATGGCTAAAGAAGGGCTAGAGGAAAGAAAGGCAGAATTCTATATCGCTTCGTATCTCATAGATTGTATTATGGCAAAGTGTTTTTTTCCTAAGTTGGGATGCATGTGGAGTCTGGCAGAAGGTCCAGTATTTCTTGCCTATAGAATCTTTTGGGTGCAGAATTACAAGAGTGACTATAAGCTCATCTGCAAGGAGTTCATCATGCCTCCTTTTGAAATGATATTCCATGAAGAACCAAATTGTCTATCGGAGAACGCCATGGAAGTCTTAGAAAAGTATGGCAATTTCTACTTCTCTTCGGAAGGTACTTACATAAGAATGTATGGAGGTTCTAAAGCACCATATATTCTTCCGAAGTATGCTACAGATTACATAGTCCATAAGGAAATGGTCAAGCAGGTCTTCATTGACGGGATGGGTAATACCTTGTACAAGGCCAAAAAAGCCACATTTCCCCCCTTACCCTTTTATGTTGGCTCCTACAAGTTCGTAGGAATCACGACTGTAAAGGAGTTTGTTGCAGAATTGAAGAACTTCCACTTTGGAGAAAGGATTTTCCACAGGAACGATCGACAAGGCAAAGTTGCGCAGCATTGCAAAGAGCACTCTACTCCCTGTGAATATGCCAATTTTTATGATCCTCAGGAAGAACCATATAGAGGAATCAACAATATGGCCGAGCTACAGATTTGTCAAGTAAGAAAAGGAGGAGCCAGCTTAAGCTCCCAGTCTCTCTCTGAAGAAGAACTGAAGCTCTTGGAACACATAAAGAAGATCCAAGAAGATAAATCAAGAGAAGAAGAAAATTTGAAGATACTAGAAGCCAAAACTAAAGCAGAGGAAAAGATGAAAGAAGAGGAAGAAAGAATTAGGCTGGAAACTAATGCTAAGCTGGAAGAAGAGGATAGAACAAAGAAGGAGCAAGAAGCAGAGGCAAAGAGGAAAGAAGAGGAAGAAAAGAAATCCCAAGAAGAGATTGACCCCAAAATCCCAGACCTGTAGAACTTGGATATGGGCTCTCCCATAAGGGATCTACCCATTGTCCCTTTCACACCTTATAAAGGCATCACAGTTTCCAATTGGGTAAATTTTACTTACAATAAGAAGAGGAAAACCATTGTCAAGGAGATAGGTTCCAAATTGAAAAGACCTTTTCGGCCAGACATCATCACCACGCATGAGACCACGATCATGAAGAACACTGAAGAAGCATCTAGACACCTAGCATCCATCTCTGTAGCCACGGTCACAGCAACCGCAGATAATGTTTTTATATTGGGAGACAAGTTACATGAAGAAAAGGAGAAGGCACAACAGCTTCAGGAAGCCTTGTTCAAAGAGCAGAACTATGCAAATCTGATGATTGAGAAGAATAATGCTCTCCCATCGCAAAAGGAATACTTGCAAAGAGCACTCCAACGATCAGAGGTAGATAGGAGAGCTCTGTCAATGCAAGTAAGTACATTAGAAGATGAAAATGTAGAGCTTAAAGGGAAGAATTTAAATCTCGAGTCGGATAAATTCGACAACCTTCAGGAGTTAGATGATCTGAAGGAGAACATTGAAAAATTACAAGGAGAGAATGAGTCACTGGAGTAGCAATTAGAGATAGCAAACAACAAAATGGGAGATATCATACCCTTCCATGAGCAGGCCTATGGAATCCTAAAAGAAACCTATGGTGTTAGAGAACTCATAGCAGAGGAGATATATAGACTAAAAAGAGTCATGGCCAAGGTCAAGGAAGTAAATGTTGAAGCCACCAGGATCGGGAGGAAGCACTCACGCATCAGTGGGGAGATCAGAAGGGATATCGAATGGAGAGAAGGAAAGTCAGGGTTCCCAGCAACCCTTCCCCTTAAGTCTGTTGCCGAGTACAAAGCAGATATACGCACCCTGGAGCATTCCAGAGACTGCGGAGTAAAATTGGCCTCCGTAACTGCAGAAACTTATGAACGGTGCAAGACTGTATACTCCCGAGTCCGGACGACGCAGGAAAACTGCAGAATAGCCATGCCTCAAAAGATAGAGGATTTCCCAGATAAGGCTCAGTATTCAGCTAATCTAAGTATAGAGATCCAGGAAGAAAGTGAATATTTGCAGAAGCTAGACACACTGACAGCAGAAGATCTACGCCAATTTATTAGCCAAGATGTTGTTCATCAACATAGCCTGGAAGAAAACCTCCGGATCACTGCGGTTGAAGTAACCACCTTAGAAGAAGAGTTGGTCAAGCAAAAGATATCTCTCAGATTCATGAGCCCCCTTATTGGAGCAAATATTGTGAAAGACATAAATCACTGGGGAATTCACATAGCAGAAGTGGATAAGGCACTGGAAACTAGTCAAGCTACTACATCAGAAAGTGGCCCAACCATTGCAGTGATGCAAGAAGAGACCCCAACAATCCCAGAAGCTCCTGAGCCACCAAAGAAGCCAAGTCAGGGATAGGTCGCGCTCTTCAACATGCCATGTGGATATTTATTTTTATACATACATCTAGGATGTTAAAACACTTGTAATTTTGTAACTCCCGTTTTGTAAACATTTAGAATATTTCGCTTATGTAGCATCAAGCACTACAAGACAAAATAGAGGAATCTAAATGGTTAGGGTTTAGGTGTCGATTCTGGACACATTTTGTAAAGCTATATATAGCTAATAAGAAGAGAAGCAAAGGACTTTTGGCAAGTGAAACTCTTTGCTATTTTGTAAAGGAACTATTTCTGCTACATCAATGGAAATCGTTTTGGCCTGTGGAAGCTAGCATGTTATTTTACATGGGATTTTGTTGATTAAGCTGCTGAACTACTTCTGCAATTTTTTCTCATACATTTCCTGTGAGATCTTTCTTGGCTTTTATGAATTAATTCTTTGCTGTGGATGGTTTCATATTCTTATGTAAAATTTTCATGTTAAATGGGTAATTGAATGGTTATATTAATCTGAGATATCTTAGATGATCTTTATTTTTTTCTACTGTAAGTGCTCCTTTCAGTTTAATAGCTAACTGTGGAATTGTTTTGGGTGTATTTTATAGTTGTTTACCCATTCTTTAAATTTGCTCCTTATAAGGATAGATAGATTAGATTAGCTTAGGTTAATATAGATTTGTTTATCGCATGCATTTAGTCTAGGGCATGTGTAAATCATTTTAAATACAAAATCATAACCGATGGATTGGGCCGCAACTGATAAAAACAAACAAATATTTAAAACCTGCGGTAGCCGGAACCGTTAACCGGATGGGTTCCCCACACCAAATGGTGAGCAATCTGATTGGGATTGCTTACTGGGGAGAACCCCTTGCTGATCGATGCAGCGATATTCGAGGCATCAACAAACCCCTATAAGAATGAACAACAAATAATCTATTAAAACTCAATATGCATGATTATTAAAGCTCGATGTAGCAATTTATTATGTACAACAACATCTAGTGAGAATGTTTTCATATAATCTTAAAATCTATTGGGAATGCCCTACATATAACTACGATGACACCTCTAGGAACTCAATAGGATGGTATTGGATGGTGGTATGGGATGTTAGTAGGAGCAAATTCCCTACAATGGAGAAGCTCCTACTCACTTCATTTTCATGTTATGGATGAGGTAAAATAGCCCCAAAATACTAAGAGTTTTCAATTCTTTAGGTGTTTATGTGAGTTGTTGCAGTGAAACCATGAGGAATTCAATTAATTTTTTTCTACTAGATGGAGGAATGTGATTATTACATGTTATTGGTGGTGATGAAGTAATATTTTTTTATTATCTTCATGAAAGGTTGAAAGCATTGCTTGGTGCATGTTGTAGTTTTTTTTGGTAAGATGTTTTTATTGTCTATGTTGAAGATTAAGAAGACTAAAATAGATCTATCATACAATTCATGAGGAAAAACAAAAATAGATGCCATTCAAACAAGTGAATGAAGACTAAAATACATTTAACAAGATAAAATTGTCACCATACCTCAAGGATTATGATTGCTCTTTGCTTCAAATGTAAAATGCTCTTTTGATGTGTCCACTATATGTAAGAAGAGTTCATATGTGTTCAAGTAGCATGAGAATTCAATCCAAGGAGCCAAATAGAGTCCAACTATTGTGTATTCACTCAATTGATCCAAATAGAGCCCAAGAGGTGTGTATTCAATCCAAAGAGCCAAATAGAGCCCCAAATGTTCTGTATTCTATCCAAATGGTCAAGGAAGCACCAAATGCTGTATGAATTCAACCTAAAATGTAAATGCTTGTCGGACTGTGAGTGAAACCAACGAACAAAACGTGATGAATGAGAGAAAAAATGCAAGAAAAGAGCGCGGGTGATTTTCTAAATTTTATGTTCAACAGGGACGCGCACGCACTAGGAGCGCGTGCGCGTCCCTGCTAAACGTTGTATAGTTTGGTGGGTAATGGCATGCCAAATGCGCGTGCGCATCCCTGCTGAACGTTGTATAGTTTGGTGGGTAACTTTCACTGCATTTATTACCAAACAAATCTAAATGTGTCAGTTTATTCCTAGAGACCCTCCCCCATAAAGGCCTTTAGGACCTTTTCTAACCCATAATCCCTAAGTGCATCTAAGTGCTTCTAGGTGATTAGGGGTTTTGTGGTATATTTACAAATATGTATTTTA